>CAUYLG010014997.1:0-54549 GCA_963573385.1 Cacajao melanocephalus | reverse complement strand
ATCACTCCTCAGCAATTGCATAGCATTTCACAGCTTTAAATAAAATATTGGTTGGCTGCTTGTTTGTTATTTTTATCTCTTATTCCTTCCTGTCTCCATTGTTAAGTACAATTATTGGCATAAAAGAGGTTTTTAATACCCGTTTTTAGACTGCATTCTAGCCTGGGCAATAGAACAAGAATCTCGTTCTCTCTCCCTCTTTCTCTTCCTCTTTCATTCTCTCTTACATTCTTTTTTTTTCTTTCTTTCACTCTCACTTTCTTTCCTTTTTCTTTCTTTCAAAAAAAAAAAAAACATAATCATTCTGTTGGCAATGGTTGACTCTAGAGATATCTTATTCTATAGGGCTGCTAAGACCAATAAACATAGCAAGTTGATGAAAATGAAACAATATTTGAAGACCAAGAAGATGAGTGTATCATTTTCATAACATATATATTATTATATCATTTTTATAACATATAATTAAAAACTATTTGGTCTTCTTAATAGACTTCAAATCCATGCAAATCCTGTTAAAGAAATGTAGAACATTCTGCTTAACTATCATGATTAAACACTCATATTTATATCCACTCAATTTTGAAATATTACTGGAATACAGTAATGAATTATCTAGATATAAATGTAAAAGGACAAAGTGAAATATAGAGAGGATAATAACAGATGAGAAATATCAAGAAAATTGGAAAAAAATCTTACTGGAAAATTGATGGGTAGATAATGATTGAATTTTCAAAATACTACACAGAAAACTAATACCTTAATGCCTACAGGAAAAAAAAAAAGCCCAAGTGAATTATATGCAATGTATTTATAATTAAATGATATCAGACTTCTCAAAAGCAAAATTAGAAGGTAAAAAATAATGAAGAAATTCCTGAGAGGAAAGCATTTCTTAAACCATTAGTTCTATAGTGAAAATATCAAATCAAATTCAAGGGTAAAATAAAAACTTTTCTAGACACACAGTGTTTCAAAATAATTCTCTCTCATCCACACCCTCTCAGCAATCTCCTAAAGAATGTACTCCATCAAAATAAAATAATAAACTCAGAGAAATTGATGGAATCAATGTAAAATAAACAAGATCATCAAGACAAAGAAAATTCCCAAGAAAACAGCCTTTTATCAAGCTGATAGTGCAACACATCTAGAATGGATTAGGGAAAAAATACGGGGTAGATATCTGAAGAGAAAACACTTGGACTGACAAATCTCCTAAAGGAATATATATTCTATAGAGTATTTAAAGAAAGATTAGTTCTATGTATGCAAAAAAAGCATAGACTACTAAGAAAAGTAAGTATTAAATCCAGGAAAAAACAAAAACTCACAATAGAAAGAAAATATAATCATATTACACATACCACTGAAAAATATTTATGTAAAGAGAATGATACAAACAGTAAAAGTTAACTAGGAAAAGCAATATAACTGTTGATAAGACACAACAAGAGGAAATATGTGAACATAAAAGAAGTGATGGCAAGAGAGATAAATCCTCATTTTTCATGTTAGAAAGTTAAGATAATGTCAAATTTAAAATCAATAAGTTGTAATACAAACTTACGTTTTTGAAATAGAGCAATATCACTTGAAGAATTAGCTAATATGTTCTACAGTGGTTGCCTGCAGTGAAACGAGCCAGGTGAAATAAAAAGTAGAATAACAGAATTAAAAATTAAGCAGTAGATTACATACTTGAGATCAAAATAAATGAATCAATGACACTAAGAAGAAATTTGAGAAGTGGAAATATGTGCCATGTTCATGGATTATAATACAAAATATTGTGATGTGCCCTGTATTCATGGAATGAATGTGTTCCCAAGTATCCCAAAAGATTTTAGGGAAAGGAAATTGGCAAACTTACTTTTCAATATGAATTATGGTGCAAAGAGCCAAGAATAGCCAATACACAATTGAAGAATAAATAATAAGATAGTATATTTTACTTATTACCAAATTAAAATAACTAGAAGAATGTGGTATTAGCAAAAAAAAAAAAAAAAAAAAAAGAAAAGAAAAAAAGCATAGATCAACAGAACAGAACAGAAGGCCAAAACCCTCCACACATATTGACCCTTGATTTATGGCTATTGCAGGTGCTGTTAACAGCTTACACCTACAAGTTTTCCCAGGCGCATGTCCTTAGGGGATTGGAATCACCTGACCCAGGGGTGTCTGAAACTTATGCCTCTAACCTAGGGATTCCCAAAGCCAATTACGGACATATTGTGACACAAAAGTCCCACTTCTTTGCTTCAAACCAGTACAGACTCTGCAGCACAGTACAAGTTATGTTCCAGAGCTCCCTGTGTGATCAGCTAGGGATAGGCTTCCCCTCTAGCCATGTATTTCTTTGGCTTCCCTCTCTCTTTCCAACAGTGTTTCCTTCTCCTGCCTACAGGTTTCTTTTAAAAGTACTTCTGTAATAAGCCTCCTGCTTTAGAAAACGAACTTTAAGTTCTATATCGGTGGAACGCAAAATAAGACACACTGAATGCAAATTAAAATATTACTGATATATTCTTATTTACTAAATAAGTTGCCATCAGCTATTAGATGAATAGATGAGTGATGCATTTTATATACCGTATATATAAAATCTTCATAATGAATATGTATGGTATGTTGTGTGTTTTCCATCCAACAAACTGATAGTGACTTAGTGAACGAATAAGTTAAAATTATTATGGGAAAAAACTCTATAATTTATGTAAAGAAGTTTAAAAGTGATTAAATAGGATTTACTTGTGTTATGGTTTGTCTGCGTCCTCACCCAAATCTCAATTGTAACTCCCACAATTCCCATGTGCCATGGTAGGAACCTGGTGGGAGGTGGTTGAATTATGGAGGTGGGTCTTTCCTGTGCTGTCCTTCTGATAGTTAATGAGTCTTATGAGATCTGATGGTTTTAAAAACAGGACTTTCCCTACACAAGCTCTCTTTTTTTGCCAACTGCCATCCACATCAGATGTGACTTGCTCCTCCTTGCCTCCTACTATGATTATGAGGCCTCCCCAGCCATGTGGAACTGTAAGTCCAATGAAACCTCTTTCTTTTGCAAATTGCCCAGTCTCAGGTATGTCTTTATCAGCAGTTTGAAAACGGACTAATACAGTAAATTCACAAGCGTAGAGTAGGGCATTGCTGAAAGGACACTTGAAAATGTGAAAGCGACTTTGGAACTGCATAACAGGCAGAGGTTGGAACAGTTTGGAGGGCTCAGAAGAAGACAGAAAAATGTGGGAAAGTTTGGAACTTCTTATAGACTTGTTGAATGGCTTGGACAAAAATGCTGATAATGATATGAGCAATAATGTCCAGGCTGAGGTGGTCTCAGATGGAGATGAGGAACTTGGGAACTGGAACAAAGGTGACTCTTGTTATGTTTTAGCAAAGAGATTCATGGATTTTTGCCCCTACCCTAGAGATCTGTGGTACTTTGAACTTGAAAGAGATGATTTAGTGTTTTTGGTGGAATAATAAATTTCTCAAGCAGCAAGGCATTCAAGAGGTGACCTGAATGCTGTTAAAGCATTCATTTCATTTTATAAGAAAAACAGAGCATAAAAGTTTGGAAAATTTGCAGCCTGAAAATGCAATAGAAAAGAAAATCCCATTTTCTGAGGAGAAATTCAAGTCAGCCACAGGAATTTGCATAAGTAACGAGGACCAAATGTTAATCCCCAAGAAAATGGGGAAAATGTCTCATGGCTTGTCAGAGATCTTCATGGTAGCCCTTGCCATTACTAACCTGGAGGTTTAGCAGGAAAAAAATGGTTTTGTGGACCAGGCCCAGTGTCCCTCTGCTGTGTGCAGTCTAGGGATTTGGTGCTCTGTGACCCCACTGCTCCATCCATGACTAAAAGAGGCCAAGGTATAGCTTGGGCTGTTGCTTTAGAGGGTATAAGCCCCAAGCCTTGGCAGCTTCCATATGGTACTGAGCTGTGTGTGCACAGAAGAATTAAGGTTTGGGAACCTCTGCCAAGATTTCAGATGATGCATGGAAATGCCTGGATGCCCAAGCAGAAATTTGCTGCAGGGGCAGGGTCCTCATGGAGAACCTCTGCTAGAGCAGTATGGAAGGGAAATGTGTGGTTGGAGCCCCCACACAGAGTCCCTACTGGGGCACTGCCTAGTGGAGCTGTGAGAAGAGGGCCACTGTGCTCCAGACCCCAGAATGATAGATCCACCAAAAGCTTGCACCCTGCTTCTGGAAAAGCCGCAGACACTCAATGCCAGCCCATGAAAGCAGCCACAGCAGGGGTTATACCCTGCAAAGCAATAGGGGCAGAGGTGCCCAAAACCATGGGAACCCACCTCTTGCATCAGTGTTACCCAGATGTGAGACACGGAGTCAAAGGAGATCATTTTGGAGCTCTAAGATTTGACTTCCCTGTTGGATTTTGGACTTGCATGGGGCCTGTTAGCCCCTTTGTTTTGGCCAATTTCCTCCATTTGGAACAGCCCTATTTACCCAGTGCCTGTACCCCCATTGTATCTAGGAAGTGACTACCTTGCTTTTGATTTTACAGGCTCATAGGCAGAAGGACTTGCCTCGTCTCATATGAGACCTTGGACTGTGGACCGTGGACTTTTGACTTAATGCTGAAATGAGTTAAGACTTTGGGAGACTGTTGGGAAGGCATGATAGGTTTTGAAATGTGAGGACATGAGATTTGGGAGGGGCCAGGGCTAGAATGATATGGTTTGGCTTTGTTCCCACCCAAATCTCATCTTGAATTATAACTCCCACAATTTCCATATATTGTGGGGAGTACCTCGTGGGAGGTTATTGAATTATGGGGGCAAATCTTTCCTGTGCTGTTCATCACAGTGAGTGAGTCTCATGAGATCTGATTGTTCTAAAAACAGAAGTTTCAGGCCAGGCACAGTGGCTCATGCCTGTAATCCCAGCACTATAGAAGGCTGAGGCAGGCAGATCATGAGGTCAGAAGTTTGAGATCAGCCTGGCCAACATGGTGAAACAGTCTCTACTAAAAATACAAAAATCAGCTGAGCATGGTGGCATACACCTATAATCCCAGCTATTCAGGAGGCTGAAGCAAGAGAATCACTTGAACCTGGGGGGCAGATTTTGCAGTGAGCCGAGATCGCGTCACTACACTCCAGCCTGGGAACAAAGTAAGACTCTGTCTTAAAAAAAAAAAAAGAAAAACAGGAGTTTCTCTGCACAAGCTCTATTTTGCCTGCTGCCATCCACGTAAGACATGACTTGCTCCTCCTTGCCTTCCATCATAATTGTGAGGCCTCCTAGCCATGTGGAACTGCAAGTCCATTAAACCTCTTTTTCTTACCAGTCTTGGGTATGTCTTTATCAGCAGCAGACTGATAAAACAGACTAATACAACTTGTATGAGTTCATATTGATGAACTAAACAGAAAAAGATATTTTATATGCAAGAATCTTTATTGTAGCAGTATTTATAATCATCAAAAACTGGCAAGATATTTGAATGGTCAAAACAAGGGAATGTTATGAAGCAATTAGAGACAATTTTCCATAATCGTTTAAGGATATGAGGGGGAAGAGGAGGGATCCAAAACAGTATATACAATATAATCCCACTGATGCTTAAAGTTAAAATATTTTTGTTGGTGTGAATGGAAAAAAATAAAAAGAAAAAAAAGTACAGAAAAATGGGAGCAGTAGTCATCTCCAGATGATGAAACTGATAAATTTATTTTTCTTTATCCTTGCCTGTAAATTATAAAATTTCTATTAGCATAAATTATTTTTGTAATCTAAAAGATATATTTGTAAAGTCCTTGGATTGTTTCTAATCTTTGACACGCATTAATTTAAATACATTCATTTACTTTTTCATGATGATCACCTCGTAGAAGATAAAGTTATTCATTACCATATGCAAATTTTTCAAAAACTTTTAATTAAAAAAAAATACTGCCTTTTTAAAAACTAAACTATTTAATTTGGGGTAAATATTTCATGGGACAAAAGCCACTATAATTTAAAACCTACTCCTGGAAGCCAGTGAAATTGTCAGAGCAAATAAACTAATTGTTTGAATTACCACCAACTCCATCTTTCCTGGCCCATGACTTCCATTGCACCTTCTGAACATTTCCAGGCTGTGTTTAACACTACAACATGCCTTGGTCTGCGGGACAAACTGAGGGAAGTACTACAAGGCTTCAGAGATGCCATGTGGTTCTTGTCATAGAAACATAATCACTGATGTGTTGAGGTTGGACACTCAGTTACTTTTGTTATATTTCATAAAACCACTTAAAGCTTAAGTTAAAGGAAATCAATCTATTTTTATTTACTTATTTTCATTTCACACTTCTTTTCAGATATTTTTATTTTTTGAAGTCAATGTATTTTGTTTCAAGAATGTTTTAAAATTGCTGCAATGCAACTTGATATAGGAACACCCAAGATGGTACTCGTATTTTCAATATAGCTCAGTTAGGAACAAAGGTTTTACAAATAGAAGGCACTTAGTGACTTGCTAGTTTAATCCCATCATGTTTCAGATGAAACTGAGGTTCATAGGGCTAAGAAATTTGTCAAAGTTCAACTCTAATTATGACAGAGCTACTATGTAGCTAATTCCAGTATTTTTTAACACCAGTAGTGCTCAACCACAGCAGATCAGAAATATTCAAGTTTGCAATTTTCTGATACTTGAAGGAAAAAAAAAAAGAGGTCACCTGAAGAAAACAGCTGCTAATTGTGTTATCAGTAATTATCTCTATTTTGGAGATGGAAAAATCATGTTTTTTCTTTTTCCTAAATGGTAAAAATGTTGTATTTGTATGAAGTTTGTTTACATTCATCACGAACTTTTCTACTAAAATTCTGTGAGTGAATACAGAGGGGCATTTTTTCTTCTTTTAATGAGGCAAGGTGCATGTATTACCTCTAGTTAATTAATCTTAACAAACAAGCCAGTATTTCAAGTTGGATTTTGCTGTGTGAAAAACAGCACTTTTAGGACCTGATCCTGGCAGATCTGACTTAACAACCTGTAATTTAAAAAACAGTAAATAGGAGTCACTCACCTCATGGCCTCACTATATTAGAACACACAATTTCAGTACCAAAGTAAAGCAAAACAATTTTTTCTACTGCTTATTAATGGTAAATTGAAGACACAACAATTTATAGAGATTTATTAGTGAATAGGTAAATACTGATTTAAAGAGACTTCCATGGTGCTCTAAATTGTGCCTTCAATAGTGAATATATAACTAGAGGTAACTATTATACATACCGTTGCATACCAAAAAAATTAGTGGTAAATAATGAGTCAGAATTATCAAAATTTTTAATAATAACTTCTAGTATGTTTATCTATGATTTATCTATATTCTGACATGTTCCTATTATAAACTAAGATGGCTTACAAAAATACATATTACAAAATATAGCAAGATATCAGAAATTTAAAGTTTTTAAGAAAAATAAGATAAAAATAAAATTAGTTTAGGAAACCATAAAGGAACTAGGTATAAGGAAGGTGAAAAGGAGGAATACTTTAAGTATGCTAACATCCTTACTCATAGTTAAAAATCTGTAACCATACTGAAAAAATGTAGTTAAGAAATCCAGTGACCTCAATCTCTTATATTTTTAGATTATTTTAATTTTAGAGAAATATTCCAATGACTAACATTGCTTTGTGATTTTAAAAAAAACAAATATTTAGGCCAGGTACAATGGCTCACACCTGTAATCACAGCACTTTGGGAGGCAAAGACAGGAGAATTGCTTGTAGCCAGGAGTTCAAGACCACTCTAGGCAAAATAACTAGACTCCATCTCTACAAAAAATATACAAATTAGCCAAGTGTGGCTGTGCACATCTGTAATCCTAGCTACTTAAGGATAAGGTGGGAGGATCACTTGATGTTAACAGTTCAAGTAAGCAGCATGCCATGATTGCACCAGTGTACTCCAGCCTGATCAACAGAGCAAAAATATTTCAAAAAAAAAAGAAAAAAATATCTGTCTGAAGTTAAGAAATTACTTCATTTTCTGGTGGTGTTTGTTTGTTTGTTTGTTTGAGACAGAGTCTCACTCTGTCATTCAAGCTGGAGTGCAGTGGCACAATCTCAGCTCACTGCTGCAACCTCTGCCTCCAGGGGCCAAGCAATTCTCCTGCCTCAACCTCCTAAGTAGCTGGGACTACAGGGGCCCACCACTATGCCTGGGTAATTTTTGTATTTTTAGTAGAGACGGAGTTTCACCATGTTGGTCGGGCTGGTCTCAAACTCCTGACCTAACATCTGCCTTGGCCTCCCAAAGTCCTGGGATTACAGGCATGAGCCACTGCACCTGGCCTGTTTTTTCTTTTAATTAAATGTGTGTTAAATGTTATATTTTAATTAAAAATTATAGAGTATTATCACACCTGCTCCAAAATTATTGTTACCTAGCTATTGTCTCTCTGCATATATACAGAAAGAGAGACAATAAATTCTATTTAACAAATATTTACAATGATTATTTCTGTTATTTAAACTTTGGCTTATTTTTTACTTTCTTTTTAGTAACTTTCCATATTTAATTGTTTTATGTAAATAATAAATACATTATTCTTTTCAATAAAATCTAAGAGCTGTGATTTTTAAAAATATTTTAATGCAGGTATTGCTCATTTGAATGAGTTTGTGTGCAGTGCAATTTAATCTGTTAGTAACCTTGTTCCCAAGTTATACTCTATTTTGGAACAATCAAGAGCTCAACTGTAATTACAATCACATAGGGCTCCAAATCCCAGTTTTATAAATAGGACCACTACCACAACCACAACCACCACACACACACACACACACACACACACACACACACACACACACTCCTCCCCATCTGGGACTAGTATTCACTCAGTGATTTCCGCAGCCAGAGAAGAAAAAAGCTATTGCTCCTCCATTTCAGGGAGGTCTTACATTATTGCTATTCTCACTCTTATGCTCCTGCTACAACCAACGAAACGAGAATTCTCTCGCATCTTTTAAACAATCTTCGATAATCCAACCACCAAGGATTTAGAAGTTTTTCAGGGCCCTTGTGGTAAGAAAATCAATGAAGTTCCCGAAGCCGGGACCATAGGGCCATTTAAATTAGGATGTAGTTAGAATAGAGGATCTAGTAAGTAGCATTAAATTTTCAAGGCCACCCTTACCAGCCATGAACTATCATTCTGAGACACGTTTAAGGTACATTTCCTTCTGCCCCAAGAAGAGATACCAAGTCTAGGTTTGAATCCTACTCCTGACATGAGTGAGTAGGTGACTCGGGCACATGGCTTAACTTCAATGCATCTTATTTCCTCACCTGTAAAATGGAAATATGTTCTGAAATTGTGAGGATTAAATGAGATAGCCGAAAATGACTAGCACAATATCTTACCCCTAACAGGTAGGAACTTATTCAATCTTTCCAGGCCTAACTTTCCTACCTAACATTCTGGTTTCCTTCCTTACTTTCCTTAAACACTGTCCTTGCTTTTCTTTTATTTCCTCTACCTCTTGTTTTCCTTTCTTTGCTCTCTCTCTCTTTGTTTCTTCCACTCCCAGATCATCAGGTAGCCTTCTTGTCACAATTTCTTAGTGAATTCTAATCCAGAGCTCCTGAGGATCTCAACTATCTGTTACTAACTCCTCCCAAGAACTTTCTCAGGAAGTTTAGGAAATCCAATAGAAATATAATACAGGGAGTCTAGACCTGGTATTCTATGGGCCCTGAGATAAATAACTACATTAGACACCATAAATCATAGTTACCTGCACAAAGTTAAAGGAAAAGCTGCCAATATTTTATGTTGTTCAAGAGCTAACATAGTATAAAATCTGTGAAATCTTGATTTATGATATAAAATTACATCAAATCTGAGCTACTTAACAAGGAAATATTAACAATATGATTAATAAATACATGCAAATAATTAATGACTGATTAATGTGTTTAAATTAATATAATGCCTATAGTCCTAGCTATTCAGAAGTTTGAGGTGGCAGGACCACTTAAGCTCAGGAGTTCGAGGCTTCAGTGACCTATGATTGAGCCACTGAGCTCCAGCCTGGGTGACACAGCAAGATCCTGTCTCTAAAAATATAAATTTTTAAATTTTAGAAAGGAGAAAAAGGTTACACATATTCACTATAATGCCAGTCTTGATCCCTGATGGTTCACAGGGTATTATCTTCTGCTGCAACTTAAAACAATCGGAAGAAATTTTAGTTACAATGTCTGACCTCCCTCCTGGCTCTAACACTAGCTCTCTTTGTCACCCAGAATTAGTACTTTAATGTCTTTGGCCCTCAATTCCCTCATTTATAAAAGGAGGAAATTGAGTTTATAATCCAAATGGACCTTTATGCCCATGAACTCAATAGAATCATTCATTCTTGCTTCTTATTTGTAAGAATAAGATAATGACAGTGTGTGCTACACAGCATTTCATTAAAGAATCATTGATCCACATGGCCCTTGCTTGTAATTATTGGGCATGTAATGATAGTCTAGTGTCTCTTCTTTTTTCAGAATATCCACATGATAGCACAAAACATCAACATCAATTACTCCCTGGAAACTCTACCTGCCTTCTTAGTGCTCATTATCCACACTCAAATGAAAATCAATGGTATCTGTGAGTAAACATGCCTTTGGTTTATTTCTAATTTCTATTTCAAAATAGATATGTATAAAAAAGAGGTAAAGTAGATAACTATTTGATATTCAACTTTCTGTCAGAAATTATTCATGCCAATTAACTAGAATGCTCAGGTGTTCCATTTATTATAAAACACTCATTTTCTAGCCCAGTAGGCTTAGAATTTCAGGAAACAGTGTTTGTATTCTACTAAGCTCAAGTAAAGTTATACTTTTTCATATCTCTCTAAGAAATGTTATTTAAAGTAATCATTTGTTCATTTGTTCAGTGTTTAATGATTATCTATGACTCTGTTAAGAGTTAATAACACCTCGATGATAAAGACAAATTGTCTGCCCTCTGGAAGCACATGGTTCAGTAACAGAAGCAGATAAATATGCAAATCCTGACAATTCAGTTTGATAACAGACGTGTGAACGAAGCAGAATGAGAAGGTCCGAGTGTCTAGAAATTATTCACAAAAAAACTGACTAGCACAGTGCCTGGCACATTAAGTTGGGGTTTAATAAGAATTTGGTGAATGTTAAATAATTGACTTTTCAGTTGACAGTTTAAAAGATGTGTTGAGATTAAAGACAAGATGAGGAAGGACATGATAAATAGAAAAAACAATTTCTGCAAAAAAGGTTTTAACATTACACTCTGATATATGCAGTAGTTTAGTGAGATAGATGAGGCCTCCTAGAGGTCTTGTATATCAAGTGAGGATTTTGAATTTTACCCTGACAGATATGAAGATATTTGTATTTTAGAAAAACGACTGGAAGAATTTGCAGAAGGAAAATATAGAATCTTTGTGAACATGCCAAAGAATACAATAATAATCTATGCAAGGAAAGCCTGAACTGTGGCCATTTCAGAAAGAAGTGAGGCATATTGGAAACCATTTAGGAGGTGACAATGTCCTTATACTGGCTTGGACAGTAAAAAGGCTAGAAACCAATAATGTCTGTATTTGTTTGCCATGAACTAGAATTTAGATATGCACAAAGAACAATAATTTGTCTCTGATGGGCCCCTTCCTCATCTTGTCTTTAATCTCAACACATCTAAGCTTCACATGGGAAATGGGAGGCTCAGATCTAAGCAAAGTATAGCCATTTCTACCATGTGGAATGCAACAATGCCATGGTAACTTCCTCACATATAGACTACTACCACAAGGAAACCAATTATCCACCTCCTCTCTCTCCAGCCACCAATGAATTTTATGCACCACTGCCAGACTATATTTTCTAAAACTTGTGCCTCTTCATTTTCCAGGCAACTAAAAAACATTGTTATGGTTTTTCACTATCTCTGGAAGTTCACATTCAGAGCTAGGTATTCAAGTCTATTCACAATATTTTCTCAAGTTTATCTTCACCTTTATCATACCCATAAATATTCAATGAAATTAAACTTGTCTCAGATCCATGCAGACACCCTGAATTTTCACTTCAATGCTCACTTCATTTCCCTGTGGTTTATTACATAACTCCTACGGATGCTTCAATGGCCTCCTAAATAACATTTCCTCCTTAAAACTGTTTTTATTTATTCAAAACTGCTACTATTAACAAAAATACTTTGCATAACCTTTATCCAGGTAACATTAAGTGCTTGAGGTATATATAATTAATTAGTTAAAATCATAATCATTGCCTTAATTGCTATATACATATGTGTATACATTATGATTTCTTACAGTAAAACACAATGAAAATATTGTATCTTAAATGCCCAGTGTTCACATTCCAAACTATATTTCTACTCTGGTATGAAGTCTAGTATCTCAATTAAAATTCATACTGATATTTATTTTTGGATTATTAATGTCTTCTTGAATATTTGATCAATGACTCTATACAAGCATGCTTTCTACATAACTCTCAGATTCCTACGAACAACTATTTTCTATTTAAACATTAAAATTCTAAAACATGAAGTTTCAAAGGAGTTTCTATTTCTATAAAATTTATTCTGACCCTTGAAAAATTTCCAGGTGTCCAAAAAACATAATCTTTATGACAGCTTACTTTCTTCATCTTAAAAAAAAAGTTTGGAAGAGGAGCAGAGTTGCAACATGCTGTTTACAGGCTATCCAAGCAAAAGGGTTGATGTGAAAGTTGGAGATATAGGTGCAGAACTTGGAAGCGAAAGTGAATCGAGATTTAACCAGATGAATCACTCATACTGAAAAGATCATTGAAGCCATAAGTCAGTAGGACAACTAGTGTCAAAGAAAGTATAAATACTGAAGGAAAATACACGTTGTCGAATACTTGTGGGAAGGAAGAAGAGAGACAACCCACAGAATAACATGATAAAAAGGAGAAACACTGTAATAGAAAGTCATGGCTTACAAGGGCGGAGTAAGTGTTAGGAGACTAATTAATATACTATTTTCCTCTTTATCTGCAGTTTTGCTTTCTGCATTTTCAGTTACCCACTGCCAACCACAGTTCAGTATAACAAGTGAGTATAGTACAATAAGATATTCAGGGAGAGATTATAATCACATAAATTTTATTATAGTATATTGTTATAATATTTCTATTTTTATTATTATTGTGGTTAATCTTTTATTGTGTCTAGTTTATATGAACTTTATCATAGGTATGTATAGAAAAAAAAGTTTAGATAAGGTTTGCTTCTTTTCGTGGTTTCAGGAATGTCTTAGAACATATCCCTCATAACTAAGGAGGGATTACTGTATTTCAGATACTTTACAGAAGTGCAGAGAATAAAATCTCATTGCGCAGTGATCAGTGACCATGGAGAGAGTTTACAGGAGCGGTAGAAGTGGAATCTAGAGCAGCAGGGAGGTAGAGCTGAGTGAGTGGAATACGGGTTGCTGTTTGAGGAAAATAAGTGGCAAAAAAAAAAAAATTGTTTAAACATAGCTCAAAGGTAATCTAAGGATAGTTTGGGGGCTTTGTGGTTTTGCTGTTTTTATTTTGCTAAATTCTGTTTTTGTTTCATTGCTGCTGTTGTTGTTGGGCTGTTGTATATTCCATTTTTGTTTTGATTAAACTCTATGTATCTCTTTAAATTCCTTTTATTTTCTTCTTTACTTGCACTTGTCCCCACCACTTTCATATCTATAATATCCCCAAGACTCCTCTTGTTAGGGTTGCTATAATGTCCATGCTATCAATTATCAGAGATCACTTCTCTGTCCCTACCATATTTGAAATTTAAACTGCATTTAAAATAACTGATTATTCTCTTCTTCTTGAAATACTTTCTTTTCATGGCTTCTATGACTCAACTTGTTTCTGCTTTCCTTCTACCTTCTTCAATAGACTTCCTTCTTGTCTCTTCCTTCTAGGCTTAACCTCCAACTGTTGATATTACTCCTGATTTTGCCATAAATCTTCATCTCATCTCCATATTTTCCTTATCTCTGGGAAATCCTAGCTTTAATGCCTTCACTCTGTGAATAACTCTCAAATCTGTACTTGTTCTGGACTACACTCTTGAATGTCAGATTCATATTCAATGGCCTAGTTAACATCTCCATTGCCTATTTAAAAGAAATCTCATTCAAGATATGGCAGCTCCACTAGGGAGTATGTTCCCTGGATAGCCACTGGGACCCCCCACCACCCCCACTGGGGCTCCCAAGCTAGACTTTGCTTCTTCAGGAAGCTCCAGGTTCTCTGAGACCTTATAACATTACCGTGATGGAAAAATTGAAGTCATATTTTGAGGCTTGCTTTGCTTCTCTGGTGCAGAACTGTCAATGGCACCAATCAGGAAGAAATTCAAACAAGTGTTGATCAGTGTATCCAGAAGTTTCTGGATATTGCAAGACAGACAGGATGTTTGTTTCTTCAAAAAGATTGCAATTATCTGTCCAAAAACCAGAGAATCTTATCAAAGAGGCTTTCTTACAACTGAGGAATGAATTATAGTAGAAAGACATGCTGGTCCAGAAGAACTTGACAAAGCTGAGGCATTCACAGCAGGTGCTGAAGGGCATCAGTGTGCAGCACAAAAAGCCAGCTGACATCCCTCAGGTTTCCTTCATCCATCTTGAGTAGGCATCTGCCAATATACTTGCACAACTGAAGCCTATCTGAGCAAATGGGCAAAGGCTATCAGCCTGAGTGGCTGGTGTGTGAGGCAAGTCTATGCAGACACTTTTTGCCACACATCCCTTCTTGCGGACTTGATATTTTGGAAGAACCCTGCCAGAAAATCAGTTGATTTTAGTTTTGTGCTCCTATCTAAAATTTTTTCACTATTTTTACAGCTGTTAATTTCTTGTGTACCTTGTAAACATGTCTGTAGCCTGAGCAAACCAAGTAATTTTTTTTATCTTTAGCAAAGTTTTAGAGTATTAGTCTGATGTCACTTACAGAGTTTTAAAATAATTTTTCTAAATGTTTAAAAAAACTTTTTTATGACTTTTCAGCTTTTTATATATGTTCTTCATTGTTACATTAGTCTGATCTTGTGGGAAAATTATAATAGGCTGAGAATCAGGGGATGAGGATTTTGATTGTATGACTTTTATGATAATTACTCCATTTAGTGATAGCGTAGAAAAATATGAAAGTTTGCTCTGTTTCAAGACTTTCAAACTGCCCCAAGAAGAAGAATTTAATGCAATAATGTTTGTAATGCTTACATCATGGTAAATAAACAATATGCTCCTGAATGACTTTTAGGAAAACAATAAAATTAAAGCAGAAATAAAAAAATTCTTTGACATAAAGCAGAAACACAAAACATCAACATCTTTTGGATACAGCAAAAACATGGATAAGAGTAAAGTTTATAGTGTTAAATACCTACATCAAGAAGTTAGGAAGATCTCAAATTAACCATCTAGCATCATGACTAGAGAACTAGAAAACAAGAACAAACTGACCCCAAAGCTAGCAGAAGAAGAGAAATAACTAAATTCATCCCAGGACAGAATAAAATTGGGACCCAAAAATCCATACAAAGAATCAATATAGCCAAAGGTTGGCTATTTGAAAGAATAAACAAGATCAATAGGCTGCTAGCTAGATCAATGAAGAAAAAAAAGAGAGAGAGAGAGAAAATCCCAATAAGTGCAATCAGAAAAAAAGGTGACATTACAGCCAATACCACAGAAATAGAAAAGATCCTCAGAGACTATTATGAACATCTCTATACACATAAATTAGAAAATCTAGAAGAAATGGTTATATTTCAAAAACACAAAACCTCCCAAGATTGAATCAGGAAGAAACTGAAACTCAACAGACTAATAATGAGTTTCAAAATTAAATTTGTAATATAAAACCTACCAACCAAAAAAAAGAATCCCTGGACATGATAGACTCACAGCTGAATTCCACCAGATGTACAAAGAAATGTTGGTACCAATCCTACCGAAATTATTCCAAAAAAATTGAGGAGGAGGGACTCCTCTCCAACTCATTCAACAAAGCCAGGATTATCCTGATACCAAAATCTAATAAAGACATAACAAAAAAGAAATGTACAGGTCTGTATCTCTGATGAACATAGATGCAAAAATTCTTAACTAAATTTGAGTAAATCCAGCAGCACTTCAAAAAGTTAATCTACCACAATAAAGTAGGCTTTATTTCTAAGATGCAAGGTTGGTTCTTATAGGCAAATCAACAAATGTAATTCATTACGTAAACAGAATTAAAAACAAAATCATAATCATCTAAAAAGATGCAGAAAAAGGTTTTGATGAACTCTAGCATCATCTTATGATGAAAACCCTCAACAAACTAGGTATCAAAGGAATATACCTCAAAATAATAAGAGCCATCTATGACAAACTCACAGACAACATCATATTGAACAGGTGAAAGCCGGAAGCATTCCCCTTAACAACTGGAACAAGACAAGGATGCCCACTCTCACCACTGCTATTCAACATAATACTGGAAGTTTGAGCCAAAACAATCAGGCAAGATGAAGTATTTCTCTTTGTGAACAATATGATTCTATACCTAGAAAACCCTAAAAACTCTGAGAAAATTCTCCTAGACCTGAGAAATGACTTAAGCAAAGTTTCTGGGTACAAAAATAATGTACAAAAATCAGTAGCATTTCTATAATGTTCAATCTAAAAGTCAGATCAAGAATATAATCCCATTTATAGTAGCCACAAAAACAATAGCTAGGAATTGATCTAACCACAGTGATGAAATAACTCTACAAGCAGAATTACAGAACACTGCTGAAAGAAAAGTAGATGACACAAACAAACGGAAAAACACACCATGCTAGTGGATTGGAAGAACCTGTATTATTAAAATGGCCATACTCCCAAAAGCAATCTGCAGATTCAATGCTACTCCCATCAAACTACCAATGTCATTTTTCACAGAATCAGAAACAACTATCCTAAAATTCATATAGAACCAAAAAACAAAACAAAACAAAAAGCCCAAATGACCAAAACAATCCTAAGCAAAAAGAACAAAGCAAGAGGCATGACATTACTCAATTTCAAACTATACTACAAGGCTACAGTAATCAAAATGCCTTAGCAAAGCCATTGGTACTGGCACAAAAACAGACACATGGGCCAATGGAACAGAATAGAGAATCCAGAAGTAAAGCCACACACTAACAACTAGCTGATCCTTGAGAGTCAACAAAAACAGGCAATGGGGAAAGGACTCCTTATTCAATAAATGGGGCTGGGATAACTGGCTAGCCACATGCGGAAGAATGAAACTGGGCCCTGGCCCTTTACCATATACAAAAATTAACTCAAAATGGAGTAAAGATTTAAATCTAAGTCCTATAAATATAAAAGGTCCTCAAAGAAAACCTAGGAAATACCATTCTCAATATCAGCCTTGGTAAAAATATTTATTGCTAAATCCTCAGAAGCAACTGTAACAAAAACAAAACTTGACAAGTGAGACCTAATTAAATGAAAGAACTTCTGCACAGCAAAAGAAATGGTCAACAAACAGACAACCTACAGAATGGGAGAAAATGTTTGCAAACTATGCATTTAACAAAATTCTACTCTCCAGGATCTACAATGAATTTAAACAATTCAACAAGTCAAAAATAAATAACCCCATTAAAAAGTGGGCAAAGAAATGAACACTTTTCAAAATAAGACTTTCAAAAGGCAAACAAACATATGAAAAAATGTTCCTCATCACTAATCATCAGATAAATGCAAATCAAAACCACAATGAGACACCATCTCATACTAGTCAGAATTACTATTATTAAAAAGTCAAAAAATAACAGATGTTGGCAAGGTTGCAGAGAAAAGGTAACATTTATACACTGTTAATGGGAGGGTGAATTAGTTTTATCACTATAGAAAGTAGTTTGGAGATTTCTCAAAGAAATAAAAATAGAACTACCATTTGACCCACTAGTCTCATTACTGGGTATATACCCAAATGAAAATAAATTATTCCACCAAAAAGACAGATGAAACTTGTATGTCCATTGCAGCACTATTCACCAAATAAAGACATGGAATCAGCCTAGGTGCCCATCATCGGTGGATTGGATCAACAAAATGTGGTACTTATGAAATACCACACAGCCATAATAAGAATGAAAATATGTCCTTTGCAGCAACATGGATGTAGCTGGAGGCCATCATTCTAAGTGAATTAATGGAGGAACAGAAAACCAAATATCACATGTTCTCACTTATAAGTAAGAGATAAACATTAGGTAGTCATGGACATAAGAATGGGACCAATGGACACTGGGGCTACAGGAGTGGGGAGAGAGGGTAGCTGAAAAACTACCTACTGGGTACTATGCTCACCACTTGGATGATGTGTTCCATCCAACCCCAAACCTCAGCATTATGCAACATACCCTTGTAAAAAAACCTGTACATGTACGCCTAAATCTAAAATAAAAGTTGAAAAAAAGATAACATAAAAAGTTAAGGAATTCTCAACTATATGCTCTCAGAATTCTATCTTCCTACTCCCCTACCATATCTTTCCCCTACATTCTGCAATCCCTTACCTCACCTTTCATGTCTCCTCTAGCCCAGTAAACTATTAACCATTCGCTTGCTCAAGCCAAAACCTAGGGTTATCTTTGATTTCTCATCTTAAATCCATTTTCAAGTTCTATTGACCTTGCTTTCCAAAACTTTCCCTAATTTATCCATGTTGATCCATCTCCACTACTACTTCCTCAGTCCAAGCTAACATAATTCTCACTTGGACTATGCAATAACCATCTAATTGCCTCCTGCCTAACACTTCTGCCCCACTTCAATCCATTTTACACATGATAGATAAAAATATCTTCTAAAACATAAATCAGATCAACCAACTGCCCTGCCCATTGTACTTAAAATGAACTCTAAAACGTTGTACTTAAATTATTTCCTAAACAGCCCTACACCATCAAATTCTAGCCTACTTAGGAGACTTCATCCCATGCCACTCTTCACCTTGCCTAATATTCTCTAAACTCCTTCACAGTTTACTAGTCTCTGCTTGAAATGCACTCTTCTCTGAAATTTGACTTGTGTAATTTTTCTTGTTATTAAACATATCTCAATGTCTTTACTAACAGGTATAAAGGAAAAACAAAGAATTTCTCTAAACATTAGTTGTATACCAGATAGTGTGGACAAAATTAATTAACTCAAGTGGATAAATCACATTCAGAACACTACCTGCAAATGAAATTGATATCTGATTAAGTTTATGATATTCCTCTTTCCTTCTTCAAGCTATGCCTCTCTTCTGCACGAGACAGATAATTTTAATGGGGATGTGATATGAGTAACCATCTCTGCTTCTTTGAAGCATTTGATTGTGCTACAAATGTTTGAAATCCCTCCAGGAGAGCTGTATTGTTCTGCTCACTCTTAGGGCAAGAAGCGGCAGTTCCAAGGGCCTTCATTTGACCCTTCTTGTTAACTAAATACGTCAGGGAACCAATATGAGTGTATTCTCTAATTGCTGAGAATGTCCTTTCTAGCAGTTGCCTGATCTTTCAGAGTCAAGCTGCAGCTGCAGCTGGCAATCTAACTTGCTGCTGGATTCGTCATACCCATTCATGTGTTATGAAAACATAAAAAGTTACTTAGACATGACAAGTTCTAAACTATTTTGTTGTGCCTGATGCCATCAACACAGCTTCAGAACATGGATCCTCACTTGTATGCAGTCAAAGATAATGACTGATGCAAACATTTTTTCATCTTACTGAGATAAATTCACATGCCTCCCCTGACACTCAAACAGCCTTGGGTTATGCAATGTATAGTAATTAAAACTATACCTTCTTGATTATACTGGCCTTGGGCTAAACAAATCAATACAGTGGTCATTTAGATCAAATTTATCAACAAATCCCAAACTGGAGTTACCTGTGCCCTTCAAGTGTTGTTTGTTTATAGAGGATCATAAACCATAGAATGTCTCTTCTTTGGGAATGGGATTTTACTCCCATCTATTTCCTTCGTAATTATTGGCAATGAAACCAAAGATCAGCAGTTCATTCTAAACTCCCTTGAGAAGGTGATAATGCATAATAGACTGACTTTAGATTATATCCTAACCATCTGAAATGGGACCTGCTGATTCCTCTAGCACTTATTAACAGTTGACTGGGTCCAGAATCTTATGGGGCATAGTTGAGGTCAATACTGCAGGTTGGTCTCATCCTGCTGCTTGAAATTTTGTTCACAGTATCCTTAATTAACTGCTGTATAAAACAAACTAAATGGATTTGGATTCAGCCTCTCTCACTCAGATTAATCAGAGTGGCCAATGGAGTGCACATACATGTGAAAATTTGAGTTCGGCTAAGAATATTTACAGTCAAGGAGATTTATGGAAAGGCAGTTTGCCATGAACTCTGAGCAAAACTGCATGATCTTGTATTCCAAGAGTAAAAGGTTCTGACTGCTCTTAACCTGCAGCATTTGACAAGGTTGTGTTCTCAGTGACCAAATTTCAGGTATGAGGTAATGTCTCTGTCAGTCAGAGAGTATGCTGCTATATATAAAATAGGGAGATTCACCAAGCTCATTGTTCTTCAGTCACAACACAAACCCACTGGATGACTATCATCCACTTGGGCCCTCTGAATTATCCCTTGGGACTTGGAAAATAAGGGAAAATGATGCAAACATGATGCCCATGTTGCTTCCTATGCTGTAAGTAATAAAGTTTCCTACCCCAACCCAGAAATCTCATTTCTTCATGTCTTCTGTGAAACTGTAACAAGTATCCATAAAACTGTAACAGGCTAACTTAGTAGCTTCTAAGAGAAGGAAAATTAAATCCCAGACCTTGACAATAGTGACTGTTAGGTTCACGTTTTAGTCAACCCTCAGAGCACACTGTTACAGCCTCTCCTAGGTGTTCAAGACAGTACATTAAATCCAGAGTCTTCAGTTAGGGAGAGAAAGAGAGAGCGATTCCCTTATCACTGTCAGGTTTCCCCTAACATTAATTGGCAAAATGTTATCATTTGGGGCAAGTTTGGTATCTTCTAGATCCCACTTTGTATTTATCTTCCTGTGTCTTATGGGGCTTTGAGTCCAAATAAAGGTCTAGAAAAAAAATGAAAGGAGGTTGGACTGAGTTTTAGGATGATCAGCATTCTCTAGAAAGGTGATTACTTCAAAAGAGCTCATTATAGATTCTTCATGCAAAGAAAGCTAATCTTCTCAGGCAGTGGGGGAAGAACTGTTCTGCTGACAAGGGAGATCCACTGGAATTTGGGAGCCTTTAACTTAGAACCATCCAAGAAAGTACATTCTTGAAAATGCAGTTTCCAGCCTTGGAATGCAGTGGTGATGGTACTGAGTTGACAACAGACATCTAGCACAAATGTAATAGGAAATGATTTATTGCATAGTTTTCAATGTTATGCACAATGGTAAGATGAGATATGCCTCAAAATTTGTTCCCCTCTCCAACTCATATCTAATTTGAATTTTATGTATGGCTGTAAGTAAAATTAGAACTTTGTCTCATGTTAAAATGCAAGTTTAAAAAGTTTAACTTTGCATTTTATTTTTTAATTAAATAAAACTTATTTAATTTGCATTGTCTATGCTACTTTGAATGAATCAATAAGATGTTTTTTTCAAATCAAGTTATAAAGAAAGGATAAAGAAACAAAATATGGAACTTTAAGTTCTTCAGAGGGATCTATACCACAAAATTAAAACAAGAGGAGATAAAAGAAAAATGGGATACTGGGGAGATGAGCTACAGTTTTGCCCAAGGGCAGCCTGAACGCAGGGAAAATTTTGTTCCGCTTCCAAGGGAAAACAAATATAATAATTTAAAATATCCTTATTAAATTGACACAATAAACTTACAAATTTTAAAATGGGTCATTTACAGAGAAATTAAGATTTTGTTTTATTTTATAATTAAAATTTTAATCCTGGCAGCATAAAAATAAAAAAAATTAACATGATGCTCATGCTATAAAAGATAATTATGTTTCTATCAGACAAATTTGAATTCTACTTTGCTTCTCTTAACAGTTAGCAGGATTTTTTCTGTTTTATTTAGAAAAACTTTAAATTGATTTTTTAATGGTTTCCTCCTCCTCAAAAATAAAAAGCAGTATGATGCTTCTTTCTCAGTTAACTCATTTACCAGCTATTGATTAGTGGGAATCAATAACCTGGAAAGTGATTATGCAATTGAGAAAGCTAAATTTATTCATATGTTTATTAGAAATAGGAAAAAACTGCTGCTAGATTGGACTAGCACACACAAATCAACAAAGTTGAAGTCCCTAATTCCTTTCCACTAGTTACTAGAAGAGATCCCAGGAGATACAAAAGAAATTGTAATCTACAAAGAAAATGCCTTGGCAAAATTGCCTGAATGATACAAAAAAGATATGTTGGTAAGGAAAAAGAATAAAGATTAAGATAAACACCAGAGTTTACAGAGCAAAATCAGAAGAGCTGAGACTAGTAATCCCCTGTTGATATATGATAGGAAGCATTGGTGCAAAGTGCCTTTCAAGATACCGGCACTATGAACTGAATTCATTACAGAACATTATTTACCTGTGCTCTGTCTGTGAATGTACTACGTCGAAAATAATGAAGATCAAAAATTTCAATCTTACTGACAGTGCGTAGGGATGATGCCATAAGATCGTGCTGGCAACTTCATCTTAAAGTTCTGTTTTCAATTATTATAAATTTTCTTAAAAAAATACCTTAGTGCTGTTATTTTTCAACTGGTCTCTTGGTGATATTATAAGAAAGATTGAGCAAAATCTATTCAACTGTTTTGTGTATTTCATCTAGTAAATATTTATTATTTCATGATATTAATCCATAAACATGTCACAGTATTGTTCCCTGTACTGATCAAAATACATTCCCTGGGATTTAGGATTAGATATATTATGTAAGCACAATAAATTGTAAATTAAAGTTTCAACACAACAAACAATAAAAAATAGAAGAGTAGGCAAGAAATACACAGCATAAAACATGATAAAGTGTATTAAACTAAGTCTTAGGTAAAACATATTTCTTATAAGAATATTTTCACCCCAATTTAATAATCTCCTGTCAAGAAGGCCCCAAAGCCTGCCTAAGGAGTAAGTTTAGTTGAATAATTTCTAATATGTCCCCTAATCTTCCCTAACTGACATCTTACCTAATGTCCAAATTTTAATATTTGAAATTTTATCTTTTGGACTAAAACAGTCAAGTTGGTTGTTGAAAATAGCACATGAAGTTTTTCAGACCTTTCTCCCTTAATGTAGAGCAGGTATATGATTCCTGAGTATGGAATTCAATGTGGCAAGAGTGTGACCTTAAGAACCATAGAAATTATCTTTCACTTCTTCCCAAATTTCCCAGGTTCTACCCTGATGCAAAATCCCAGGGAGGAAAGTCCAGGGAATCTGTTACTAATTTGAAAAATCATCTCAAAAAGGAGAAAAGTTTGCAGTACAGGGCTTTCTGAGAGGTAGAGCATGGCTTATGAGGAACCACAAAAATATTTAATTGGTTCATACAATGGTTTGAGGGATAGTTTAACGCACAGTCAAAGATTAGATCAAGTGAATCTGAGCAAATTCATCTACTATGCCTTTCAAGGTCGCCTAAAATGACGTGTGTGTGTGTGTGTGTGTGTGTGTGTGTGTGTTTAGGAAAAACACACAGAGCTAGATAGTAATTCTTAATGTTGGCTGCACATTAGAATTACCTGGGGAAATTTTTTAAAATCTTGAAACCTAGGTTCCACCCTCAATCAATCAAATCATAATATTTACAGAGGAACCCAAACTTCAGTATTTTTCAATGCTCCACAAGTGAATCTAGTATAAAGTCAAGATTGTGAACCACTGTTCTAAAGTAAATACTAGGATTAGAGATTGAAGGAAAAAAATTAAAAGAAACCTAAAGAAATTCTAAATATCTACCAGGAATACCAAAATTTTAAAAAATATAATAAAGAAAAGAAGGATTGATAACAAATAAGGATCTGTCTAAAGCAGAGGTTCCAGCAAGAAGTTTGAGCTGATGCAGGGACCAAAGGGGCAAAGGGCTTCGTTCTATCCAGTTGCTCACAAAAGTAAATTTAATTTATAGTCATAAATGCACAAGTCTTGTAACTGAGAATGTGCTAAGGCCCACATTAGCTTAACGATTGGATCTGTTAGCCCAAACATTATCACAAGACAGGATCACTCACACACACACACACACACATACACACACACACACAAAGGGAAAAGACATGCCAAACAATCCAAGCCAAAGAAACTAGCTGAAATAGTATTAATATCAGTCTGAGCAAAGGCAGAAAAGAAAAAATTGACAGGGATAGGGATTACATAATAAAAGGAACAATTAAAGAAAATAAAATAGTCATAGTTATGGCATGTACCAAAACACACAGCCTTGATAGATACAAAGCAAAAACAGGTTCAAGAAAGAAAGAAAAATACAAAGAGAATTTGAAAAGCCCTCAGTCATTCTGGAGGAAGTATAACCCATTTATGTGACACTGATCAAGAAACACTTATTGAGTATATAAAGTTTTATTAAAAATTATCAAGAATGACCTAAAAGATATAAATACTGAGCATGTTTTCCAAATACACATAAAACATTTACAAAAAATGACATCATATAAGGTGATATGGTTGCACTGTGTCCCCACCCAAATTTCATGTTGAATTGTAATACCCAATGTTGGAGGAAAGACCTGGTGGAAGGTGATTGGATCATAGGGGAAGATTTCCCTCTTACTATGCTTATCATAGTGAGTGAGTTTTCACAAGGCCTGGTTGTTCGAAAGTGTACAGCACTTCTCCCTTCACTCTCTCTTTCTGCCGCTATAAGAAGACATGCTTGCTTCCCCTTCGCCCTTCCATCATGATTTTAAGTTTCCTGAAGCCTCCCCAGCCATGCATCCTGTGCAGCCTGTAGAACTGTAAGTCAATTAAACCTCTTTCTTTATAAATTACCCAGTCTTTGGTAGTTCTTTACAGCAGTGTGATCACATACTAACACACAAGGAAGGGCCAAAAGATGTCAAAAATGGCAACACATACACTGAGTTCACTGGTCACCAGATTAATTAGAAATCAGCAAGTAAAAACAGCCTTCATCAAAAAATATATGGACATAAGCGTGTGTGTGTGTGTGTGTGTGTGTGCATAAAAATTTTAAAATGCAGTCCCAAATAACTACTTATGGATTATCTTTATGACAATAAAAATATTAAGAATTAAACTATGAATTCACCAAACTTAGGATACAACCAATATGACAATTGAGTTTAATTTATAGTCATAAATGCATATATTATAAAACTACAAATTAAAAATAAATGAATTGTGTTCAATTCAACATGCTAAAATAAGAATAATAAAGTAAATCTACAAAATTAGGGAAGGCAAAAATTTTAAAAGATGACTGAAGATACTGTATAGAAGGAAATTAATGAAAAAAATTTAAGTAATGAAACCAACATATCTCCAATAAGACTTACAGAAAAAAGCTTCAACTAAACAACATTGGGAATAAAAAAATAAAACAAAACTCAAGTATATTAAGAATTGTCAACAAATTTCAAATATAATTTTCTAGAAATATGGAGATCACTAAATTCATTTAAGAAATAATTAACCAATAAATGTTAAATAATTCAATTTTAGGTAGGAGGAAAATGATGAACAGGAGGCAGGATTAATTTGCAGTTTCCACTCAGATGGACCAAGTAGCATGTAGAAATCCACATTATGAACTTATGCTCCAAGAACCACCACAGAAATATACCAGGCAAGCCAAAAGAATCCACAGCCCCTGTGAAGGAGGTGGATTGCCACTGCAAGCTGCACGGGACAGTGAAGGAACTGTGAGTCAGCTTGCTGTCTCAGCTGGGAGGCTTATTACCTGGGACAAGTTCTCAGCCCTACTCACCAGATGCCTGGAAATAAACTCAGTGCTGTTGCAATCGGGGTGGGGGACCACTCTGGGAGTGAGACTGACCTTTCTGGTTGCAGATTGTGTGGGAGCTGTGTGAGGCCTGTGGCTGCCGGCTTTCCCCCACTTCCCTGTTGACCTGTGCAATGCACAGAGGCAACCATAAGCCTCCTAGGAACATAACTCCATTGGCCTAAAAACCATACCTCCAACCCCTACAGCAGCCACAGCAAGCCCTGCCCAAGGAGAGTCTGAGCTCAGACATGCATAACCCAGCCCCCACCTGAAGTTCTTTCTCTACCTACCCTGGTAACTGAAGATAAAGGATATAATCCTTTGGGAGCTCTATGACTCCACCCATCACCTGACTCAAGTGCAAGCTTGTAGCCTCCCTACACAACTGCAGCTGATGTGTTCTTGAAAGCACCACATCCTGACTGGAGGCCAATCAATACAAAACCAGCACACTTAACAAAAATACAATCAAGGACCTTCACAGAGTCTCCTACACTTCCCTGCTACCCCCACCAGAGCAGGTGCTGGTATCCACAGCTGAGAGACCTCAAGATGGATCACACCACAGGACCCTGCAGACACACCATAGTACCAGCCGAGAGCCCAGTAGCTCCGCTAGGTGGCTAAATCCAGAAGAGAAATAACAATCACTGTAGTTCAGCTCTCAGGAAGCTCCACCCCTAGAGAAAAGGAGAGAGTGCCACATCAGGGGAGCAGCCTGTGAGACAAAAGAATCTGACAGCAGCCCTTGAGTCCCAGATCTTCCCTCTGATGTAATCAACCCAAATGAGAAGAAGCCAGAAAAACAATTCTAGTAATATGACAAAAGAAGGTTCTTTAACGTCCCCAGAAGATATCACTAGTTCATCAGCAATGGATCCAAACTAAGATGAAACCTGAATTCCCAGAAAAAGAATTCAGAAGGACAACTATTAAGCCAATCAAAGAGGAACCAGAGAAAGGTAAAGTCCAACTTAAAGAAATTTTTTTAAAAATGATACATGATATAAATGAAAAAAATCTCCAGTAAAATATATAGCATGAATAAAGACAATCACAACTTCTGAAAATGAAAGACACTTAGAGAAATGCAAAATGCACTTGAAAGTCTCAGCAATAGAATTGAACAAGTAGAAGAAACAACTTCAGAACTCAAAGACAAGGCTTTTAAATTTACCCAATCCAACAAAGACAAAGAGAAAAGAATTTTAAAAGATTTAACAAAGCCACCAAGAAGTCTGAGATTATGTTAGACCTCAAACCTAAGAATAATTGGTGTTCCCGAAGAAGAAAAGAAATCTAAAAGTTTGGAAAACACATTTGAGAGAATAATCAAGGAAAACTTCCCTGGCCTTATTAAAGATCCAGACATCCATATACAAAAAGCTCAAAGAACACATGAGAAATTCAGAGCAAAAAGATTACCACCTAGACACATGGACATCATGTTATTGAAAGTCAAGATGAAGAAAAGAATCTTAAGAGCTCTGAGGCAAAAGAATCAGGTAACCTATAAAGGAAAATCTACCAGATTAATAGAAGATTTTTCAATAGAAACCCTACTGTCTAGAAGGGATTGAGGTCCTATCTTTAGCTTCCTTAAACAAAACAATTATCAGCCAAGAATTTTGTATCCAGTGAAACTAAGCATCATAAATAAAGGAAAATTGTAGTCTTTTTCAAACAAACATATGTTGAACAAATTTGCCACTACCAAGCCAGCACTGCAAGAAGTGCTAAAAGGAGCTCTAAATCTTGAAACAAATCTTCAAAATATACCAAAATAGAATCTCCTTAAAGCATAAATCATCTCACATGACCTATAAAACAACAAAACCATGAAAAAATTCAAGGTATTCAGGCAAAAATAAAAATAGCATGATGAATAGAACAGTACCTCACATCTCAATGCTAACATTAAAAGTAAATAACCTAAATGCTCCACTTAAAAGATACAGAATGGCAGAATGGATAGGAGTTCACCAACCAAGTAACTGCTGTCTTCAAGAGACTCACCTGATATATAAGAACTCACATAAATTTAAGGCAAAGGGATGGAAAAAGATATTTCAGGCAAATGGACACTAAAAGTGAGCAGGAGTAGCTATTCTCATATCAGATAAAACAAACTTTAAAGCAACAGTAATTTAGAAAGACAAAGAGTGACATTATATAATGATAAAAGGACTAGTCAAGAGAAAAATATCATAATCCTAAATATATATGCACCTAACACTTCCAAAATTATAAAAATCTTACTACTAAACTTAAGAAATGAGATAGACAGCAACACAATACTTGTGTGGGACTTGAATACTTCACTGACAGCACTGGACAGGACATCAAGACAGAAAGTCAAGAAAGAAACAGACTTAAACTATACTCTAGAACAAATGGACTTAACAGATATTTACAGAGTATTCTACTTAACAACTGCAGAATATACATTCTATTCATCAGCACATGGAATATTTTTCAAGACAGACCAGATGATAGGCCAAAAAAACAAGTCTCAGCAAATTTAAGAAAATCAAAATATCAAGTACTCTCTCAGACTGCAGTGGAATAAAACTGGAACTCAACTCCAAAAGGAACCCTCAAAAACATGCAAACATGCAAATACATTGAAATTAAATAATCTGCTCCTCAATGATCATTGGGTCAACAATGATATCATGAGGAAAATTTAAAATTATTTGAATTGAATGACAATAGCGACACAATCTATCTATCAAAACCTCTGCGATACGGCAAAGGTGGTGCTAAGAGGAAAGTTCACGGCATTAAATGCCCACATCAAAAAGTCTGAAAAATGCAAATAGACAGTCTAAGGTCACACCTTAAGGCACTAGAGAAACAAGAACAAACAAAACCCAACCCACTAGAAGAAAATAAATAACCAAGATCAGAGCAGAACCAAATAAAATTGAAACCAAAAAATACAAAAGATAAATGAAACAAAAAGCTGGTTCTTTGAAAATATACTTAAAATTGATAGACTATTAGCAAGATTAACCAAGAAAAGAAAAGAGAAGATCCAAATAAGCTCAATTAGAAATGAAATGAGAGATATCACAACGAATACCACCGAAATACAAAAAAATCACTCAAGGCTACTATGAACACCTTTATGTGCATAAACTAGAAAACCTAGAGGAGATGGACAGATTCTTGAAAATATGCAACCCTCCTAGATTAAACCAGGAAGAAATAGAAACTCTGAACAGACCAATAACAAGCAGTAAGATTGAAACAATATTTAAAAAGTTACCAACAATAAAAAAAAAAGTCCAGGACTAGACATATTCACAGATGAATTCTATCAGACATTCAAAAAAGAATTGGTACAAATCCTATTGACACTATTCCAAAAGATAAAGAGGGGATCCTCCCTAAATCATTCTATGAAGCCAGTATCACCCTAATACCAAAACTAGGGAAAGACATAACCAAAAAAAGAAAACTACAGTGCAATATCCCTAATGAACATAGATGCAAACATCCTCAACAAAATACTAGCTAATAGAATCTAACAGCATACCAAAAAGATAATCCACCATGAGAAAGTGGGTGTCATACCAGGGATGCAGGGATGGTTTAACATCCACAAGTCAATAAATGTAATACACTATATAAACAAAATTAAAAACAAAAGCCACATGATCATCTCAATAGATGCAGAAAAAGCATTTGACAAAATTCAGCATTCCTTTATAATTGTAACCCTCAGCAAAACCGCCATAGAAGAGACATACACTTAACCACAGCCAACATTAGACTGAATGACAAAAAGTTGAATGCATTCCCCCTGAGAACTGGAACAAAACAAGGATGCCTACTTTCAGCACTTCTATTTAACATAGTACTGGAAGTTCCAGTCAAAGCACTCCGACAATAGAAAGACAAAAAGGGCATTCAAATAGGTAAAAAGGAAGTCAAACTCTTGTGTTTGCTGATGACATGATCATATACCTAGAAAACCTTAAATACTCTTCAAAAAAGCTCCTAGAACTGGTAAATGAATTCAGCAAAGTTTTAGTATACAAAATTAATGTACACAAATTAGTAGCCCTGCTATACACCAACAGTGACTAAGCTGAGAATCAAATCAAGACTTCAATCCCTTTGCAATAGCTGCAAAAGAAAGAAAGAAAGAAAGAAAGAAAGAAAGAAAGAAAGAAAGAAAGAAAGAAAACATGCTTAGAAATATACTTAACCAAGGAGGTGAAAGACCTCTGCAAGAAAAACTACAAAGCACTGCTTAAAGAAATCATAGATGACACAAACAAATGGAAACATACACTGTGCTCATGAGTGTATAGAATCAATTTTGTGAAAAGTGACCATGCTGCCAAAAGCAATATACAAATTCAATGCAATTCCCATCAAAATATCACCATATTCTTCACAGAAATAGAAAAATATCCTCAAATTCATATGGAATCAAAAAAGAGCCCACATAGCCAAAGAAAGACTAAGCACAAAGAAGAAATCAGGAAGCATTACATTACCTGACCTCTAACTATGCCATAAGGCTGTAGTCACCGAAACAGCATGATACCCATATAAAAATAGGCATACAGACCAATCGAACAGAATAGAGAAAACAGATATAAAGCCAAATACTTACAGTCAACTGATCTTCAACAAAGCAGAAGAAGACATAAAGTGGGGAAAGGATACCCTATTCAACAAATGGTGCTAGGATAACTGGCTAGCCACATATAGAAGAATGAAACAAAATCCTCATCCTTCACCTTATACAAAAATCAACTCAAGATGGATCCAAGACTTAAATCTAAGATCTGAAACCATAAAAATTCTAGACAATAACATTGGAAAAATGCTTCTACATATTGGATTAGGCAAAGACTTCATGACCAAGAACCAAAGCAAGTGCAACAAAACAAAGATAAACAGATGGGACTTAAACTAAAAAGTCTCTCCACAGCAAAAGAAGTAATCAGCAGAGTAATCAGACAACTCAGAGAGTGGGAGAAAATCTTCACAATCTATTCATCTGACAAAGGACTAATATTCAGAATCTACAAGAAACTTCAACAAATCAGGAACAACAACAAAATCCTATCAAAAAGTGAGCTAAGCACATGAACAGACAATTCTCAAAAGAAGATATACAAATGGGCAGCAAACACATGAAAAAGTCCTCAATATCACAAATGATCAGGGAAATGCAAATCAAAACCACAATGTAATACCACCTTACTTCTGCAAGAATGGCCATAATCAAAAACATCAAAATATAATAGATGTTGTCATAAATGTGGTGAAAAGAGAAGACTTTTACACTGTTGGTAGGAAATAGTACAAGCACTATTGAAAACAGTGTGGAGCTTCGTTAAAGAACTATTAAAAGTAGACCTAACATTTGATATAACAATTCCACTCCTGGTTATCTACCCAGAAGAAAAGGAGTCATTATATCAAAAGGATACTTACACATGCATGTTTATAGCAGCACAATTCACAATTGCAAAAATATGGAACCAGCCCAAGTGCCCAACAACCAACGAGTGGATGAAGAAAATGTGAGTGAGAGTGAGAGAGAGATAACATTTATGTATGTGTATATACATATGTACACACACACACACATATATATACAAACACACCACATATATATGTAAACATGGAATACTACTCAGCGATAAAAAGGAACAAAATAATGGCATTTGCAGCAACCTGGATGGAATTGGAGATTATTATTCTAATTGAAGTAACTCAGGAATGGGAAATCAAAAATCAGATATTCTCAATCACAAGTGGGAGCTAAGCTATGAGAAAACAAAGGTATAAGAACAATACAGTGGACTTCGGGGACTCAGAGGAAAGGGTGAAAGAGAGGTGAAGAAGAGAAGACTACACATTGGATACCGTGTACACTGCTCTGGTGATGGGTGCACCAAAATATCAGAAATCACCAGCAAATAGCTTATTCATGTAACCAAACACTACCTGTTCCCCAAAAACCTATTGAAATAAATAAAACAAATAAATAAAAATTTTAAAAAATAATTTTAAGCTAGGATAATCAAGAAGTCATATGCTGCTAGTAGATTTATAACCATCTCAGAGAGCAATTTTACATCATTCAATGAAGTTAAATATGTCCACAGATACAACACAACAATTCCAATTCCGATTATTTACAATAAGAAAATTCTCAAACATGTTTCAAGGAATAATGTGCCTGGCCATTTATTGCAGCATCTTTTACAAAATTTGGAAACATTTTAAATGTTCTTCAACAGGAAAGTAGAGACATGTATATATATGTTGTGATATACTCATAATGAAATACTAATCAGCAGGTAAAATAAATGAACTACAGCTACAAATAATAATGTGGAGTTTTCTCAGAAACATAATATTAAATAAAGAAAATACATGTCTCATAATGATGCCTGCGAGTATGATATCATCTAAATAAAATTTTAAAACACACAAATGCACAAACAGCACATGCTGGTTACAGACATATATAAATGTATAGCATGTAAAATCAGGAAAAAATGCTATTTTTAAAAAGTGATTTTCTCTAGAAAGGAAAGAAAAATACCTATAATAAAGAAATTCAAACAACATAAATATATTTGAATTTGGTTATTTTTAAATATTCTCTGCTTTAAAATAACAATATATCTCTGTTTTTGTTTTAAATAATCCACAAGACTTAAGATTCTGTCTTTGCTGTTAATATCAAGGTGTCTTAAGATTTGCCTAGTTCTTTTCATGATAATGTCAAAAATTACTCTATTTTCAACAAATATCCCTATTGTATTCCATAGTACATCTTGTCTTTATTTCTGATATTTAAAAATTCTGAACACTGCAAATTCTGAACACTCAGTACTTGCATGAGTATTGAGCACAGAAAGATGCAATCAAATATCCCATCATTAATTGACATTCTCTTTTAATGTTTTGAAGAAATTAAAGGCTATCTATCTGGCTGATGAAAGGGAATTATGGCAAGTACTAGGAGATAATTGCGTAAACCATGAGATTAATTATCTGATGATGATATAATACTAATGCATATTAGTCTTTTTGTATTTAGAAAAGAGCAGATATAATTAAACCTGTGGCCAAAAAGAAAAAAAATTGTTCATTATGAGCTTCAATAACTAGTAAATGTCTATCTGGCAACATATATATATATGTGTGTATATATATATACACATATATACATATATATAATACATATATACATATATACATATATATAATATATATACATATACACATATATACATATATATAATACACACATATATATAATATATATACCATATATATATTATATATATACACACATATATATACACATACACATACTGGTTTATATATGTATATATTTATAGATATAGATATAGATTATATAGATATAGATATAGATTGCCATACTGGTTAATATATATATAGATATATAGATATAGATTGCCATACTGGTTAATATATATATTTTTATATATATGTGTGTGTGTGTGTGTGTATATATATATATATATATTATACATATGTAATAACATAAGTAGTATTGAAAATATTTAATCAGTATGGCATAGATTTCAGGCAATTAAAGAAGCAGACTGACCAATCAGAACATAAGCTGACTATAATCAAAAGGCAAATCACATCCTTCTCTTAAGGGACTAAGAAAAGGTAAAAATAATTATCATTTCCTTACTACATATGGTCCTGCTTTCTCATTTAATAGCAATGCTTCTCAAACTTTGATGTGCATATGAATTAACTAGGAATCTTGGGAAAATTCAGATTCTGATTTTGCATCTAGAGTGGGCTATAAACATTGTTAGCCAAAATGTGGTCCTCAGACTATTAAAACAGGTGTCATCTGGAGTTTGTGGGAAACATACAATGTCAGGGTCTTTCCCAAACCTACAGAAGAAGAATCTACATTTTGATAAAATCCCTGAGTAATTCATATTTCAAATATTAAAATTAAGAAGGACTGTTCTATCTAACGTATAACCTGGTACCTCTAATTGATAAAAGGCAAAAAGGAGAATAGGGAAAATTTTAGAGAATAAAAAAGACTCAAGAAATGTAAACCAAATACAACATGTGAAACTTGGTATATGGAGTTTGTTGACAGTAAAGAACTACTGTTAATTCCATTAGATGTGATAATTACATGTAATTATGTAGAAAAAGCAGCAAAATATTAACAATTGTTCAAACTAAACAATGAGTATATGAAGAGTCATACATAAATATCTACTTTGTGTATGTTTGAATTTCCTCATAATAAAAGTCAAACGATCCCCAAAGATTATTCATTCACTCATTCAAAGAGATAGCAGTATAATGCTAAATTTATTCTCATGCCAACCAGAGAAACAAAGTATTTCCATTACGTACATTTTCCAAAGTGCCATATCCAAAATTTTATTTATTCAAACTCTAATTTTCATAGCACATGAGTATTTATAACCTTCTGAATAAGTACCCAGTATAAAGTATGAGGTAATGAAAAAATAAAAAATTGTGAAAAATTATAATTGCTTACATTAAAATATATTCACAAAGGATGAAACTTTTATTCTCAATAACATTTTCTAGCTTTTACAACAATTTTCTTCACTCCCATGACAGTTACCTTTTCCTGTCTACATTCTGAACACCTTAAGAAACACCTTGAATTTAAATAGCTCCCTGAATAATGTTTCCAAATGACCCGGGAAGTACCTGTATCTGGATTACTGAGTGTACTTATAAAAACAGAAATTCTTCACAATTCCTCTAACACTCTGAGGTGGGACCAGAGAGTCTGAATTCATCAAGGCACCCAGGTGATTTTCAGGCATATTAAAGTTGGAGCTTTTATGTTTGAAAAAGGAGAAAGAAGGTTGAGTACGGTGCCTCATGCTTGTCATCCTAGCTCTTTGGGAGGCCGAGGCGGGCAGATTGCTTAGGTAAAGGGTTCAGGACCAGCCTGGCCAACATGGTGAAACCCCATCTCTACTAAAAATACAAAAATTAGCCAGGCATGATGACGTGCACCTGTCATCCCAACTACTAAGGAGGCTGGGGCACCAGAATCACTTGAACCCAGGAGGCAGAGGTTCAATTGCACTCCAGCCTGGACAATGGAATGAGACTGTCTAAAAAAAAGGTGAAAATACTGAGAATAATTTTCACTTCCAACATAAAGGATTAATTTTCTCCCAAAATAAGTAAGTAGAAAACTGGATAAAATATGCAAAACTAGTGTTTTCAGATACTGGGCAGCACACAGCACAGGACTGTAACCCATAAAATAAGAAGAAAAAAAATTAAAATAAGTGTTAGAATGGCCCAGGTTACTCCCTAGAGACATTCTCACCAAATGGAAGAAAACTACCAAGTTCAAAGAGTTCTGTGGCTAGAATTTACAGAGTAGTGTATAGAAGAGGAAGGAAGTACAATAAGAGAGAATGCAAAGATATGCAAAGTCCTCTTCATATTTGTACCTGCATGTGTGTATGGGATAAAATTTCATGACACAGAAAGAACTACCAGAAAAGACTATGATAAACAATTTCCAAAGCTCATACAGAACTGAGAATAATTCCTATTTGTACCAGTCAGAAAGGTGAGCTATCATAACACATAAGGAATTGGACTGATGCTTCAGAAAAGTAATGTCACAGTAGTGGGGCTAAAGTTTCTCAATAAAGGCTGTTCTGAAATCTCTCAAAGCTTAAAATAAAGCATGGAAGTATCAAAACGATCCATAAATAACTGCCTGACAAAGCAAATGCCAAGAGTCTTTAAAGAAGCACAAAATCCTTCCACCCAGCAATGCAAATTTTACAATATCAAACAGTAAATTAAAAATCACCAGGAATGCAAAAAGAGACAAGAAAATATGAAACTTAAGTAGGAGGAAAAAACAATCAATATAAACATGTCCAAACATGACAAAATGATGTAATATGAAGAACCTTAAAGTATTTATTAGAAATACAAAACTGCTCAAGGACTAAAAAGAAAAACAAATACAATACTAAAATGAGAAAACACACTGAATGGAAAACCAAGAGATTAGACATAGGAATATATATGAGTGAGCTGGAAGACATAGCAATTGAAACTCTCCAAAATTAAATAGAAAGAAAAGAATTTTAAAAATAAACAGAATCTCAATGACATGTGGAACATTATTAATAAGTCTACTATATATATAACTGGAGCCCCAGAAGGAGCAGGGGAAGAAAAATCATGTGAAAACATAATGGTCAAGTTTTCTGCAAACAGTAGAAATTATAAAGGCACAGATCAAAGAAATTCAACTAAATCCAAACATAACTAACAAAACCATACCAAAGCACAGAAAAACAAAATTGCTGAACACTGGTCATAAAAAGAAATTCTTAAAAGCAGCCACAGGAAAAAGATACATTATGTACAGTGGAACAAAGATAAGAAAGGCAGTAAGTTCCATCAGAAACTCTGCCACCCAGAAGACAGTAGAATGAAATCTAAAAATTGTTGAAAGAAAACATAAAAGATTAACCTCAAATTCTAGACCCAGCAAAAATATCTTTCATAAATAAAGATTAAGTAGAGACCTTTTTGTATTCTTAAGACTTTTTGAAACAAACAAAATGTAAGAAATTTAGTGGCAATACTGACAACCTGGAACAGAATAAATGTTAAAGTTCTTCAGGAACAAAGAAAATGATACCAGATTAAAACAGCAAATTTGTCAGTGATTACAAAAGACAATTTTTTTAATTTTATAAAAATAACTTATTGTTCAATCAAAAATAATAACAATGTATTTTCACATTTATAACATACATACATTAAAAAACACATTAGCATAAATATCAGGGGAAAAGAAATATTGTCTCATAAAATTCTTATACTATGTTTGCAGTAGGGTAGCATTATCTGAAAGTAGCCATTAAAATGTTACAAATATGAATTAGAAATTCCAGAGTAATCACTAAAAATTTAAGTAAAAGTGATGTTAACTAATAATTTAAATGTGGACATTAAATGGAATCATTTTTTAAAATACAAGTAATTATTAATCAATAACAATGCACTACAAGAGGGGAACAGGAACAAAAATATACTGGAAAAATAGAGAACAGATACTTGAATCATTATGGCTGACTAGGGATGCCCAGCATTTACTTTCCTCTGAAAGACCAAAACAATGGGTAAATAACCACACATCAAATGGCGTGTCCAGAGGAGAACACCGAAATTCAGCAATGACAAAGAACCTCTCAGGCATAGAGACTCAGGCTGGCAGCATAGAGAAAAAAGCAAAGCCCCCAGCCTACTCCCCACTGCAAGGAAAAGGAAAGCGAGAGATTCCCTTATTATGAAGGTCGTTTTGTCTATAGTCATCCTAGCTTTATTTTGGCCGATGTTAACATGCTGTATTGTTTTTCATTCATTTACTTTTAATCTATCTTTTTAAGTGAGTTTTGCATAAGTAGCACAGATTTGGGTCTTGCTTCACCTATCCAGTCAGATAACTCTGTTATAATGTTATTGTTATGTGTGGTTTTTTTCTAATCTGGTCTTGAGTTTTCTTTCTGGAGAGTGGCCATAAGCCAAGACAGTTAATTTCTAGAAAAGCACTGATTGGGAGGAAGTTACGTTCAGCGTGTCAGTTAGGTGAGACACATTGAGGAAGTGAAACCGAAGTGCATAAGACAGAAGAAATTGATTTTTTACCTGTTCCAGGGAGGTTGGGGATACTGATAGGAGGCCAGTGGGAAGTCTGGAGGCGGCGGAGAGCTGACCCAGTGGGTTAAGAGAGGGAGAGAAAGTGAGGGCCTGTGGGACTAAGCTTTTATTAAAGTCCGTGAGCATCGTTCCTTAGGCTTTCCCTTGGAGGTTGTGGATTAGCAGCTTTAAAGAAAACACAGGTGAAGAAAGGAAACTTGTTTACATGACTCTGGTGTTGACCATTAGATTTCATTATGGTCAGCACCTGTGGAGTGTGTTGATGGGTGAGTCAGTGGGATGAGGAACAAATGGGCTCTATCAAAAACAAACATAAAGGGGGAGTTTTAACAAGGCCCAGCTGAATTGCAGACAACTTATGTCAGGCCTTTAAATGGATATCAAGCCACCTACTACATTCAACGAATTTAGGACATTTGTTGGTGATTTTTTTTCTTAGAACTTAAATATTTAGACATTTATCGTTAAGTATCAATATCATTGGGTTTAAATTTACTATCTTGCTATTTGTTTTCTATGTTTAAAATTTTTTTAATTGACATGCAATAATTGTACAGATTTATGGAATACAGTGATATTTTGATAAACATGTATAGTATAAAATAATCAATCAGGGTAATTAGCATACTCATCACCTCAAAAATTTTTTGTTTCTTTGTGTTGAGAATATTAAAAATCTTCTCTTCTAGTAATGGAAACATATTCAATACAGCTACCCTACAGTGCTATAGAACATGAAGACTTAGCACTCCTATCTAGCTGTATACAATTTTGTATTCATTAACCAACCTCATTTCTATCCTTCCCTCCTCACTAACCTTCCCAGCCTCTAATAAACATAATTCTATTCTCTACCTCTATGAGCTCAAACTTTTTAACTCCCACATATGAGACAGTGAGAACCATATGGTATGTATCTTTCTGCACCTGATTTATTTTACTTAACATAACATTATCCAGAATCAAATATGTTGTTGCAGTTGACAGGATTTCAGTTTTTATGGCTGAATAGTATTCCATTATCTTAAATACCACATTTTCTCCATCTATTCATCTGTTGATGGACAGACTATTTTTCCCTGCTGAATTATAGAAAATTGCTAATATAATCAGCTAAAGACATATAAATATGTTTTTTCTAGATTCTGCCTGTGGTTTCATTAATCTAAATGTCTAACCTAATGCCAAAACCACACTGTCTTAATCACTATAGATTTAGAGTAAGTCTTAAAATCAAGTAGTATAAGTCTTTTAACTTCATTGTTTTACCAAATTTTTTTGGCTGTACTGTGTTCTTTGGATTTCCATACAATTTTTTTTTTTTTTTTTTTTTTTTAGATTCAGCCATTCACAGTCACCCAGGCTGTAGTGCAGTGGCACGATCTCAGCTCACTGCAATCTCCGCCTCCTGGGTTCAAGCAATTCTCCTGCCTCAGCCTCCCGAGTAGCTGGGACTACAGGCGTGTGCCAACATGCCCAGCTAATTTTTTTGTATTTTTAATAGAGATGGGTTTCACCACATTTGCCCGGTTGGTCTTGATATCCTGACCTCATGATCTGCCCACCTCAGCCTCCCAAAGATTTCCGTACAATTTTTAAAGTCAACCTGTCAGTTTCCACAAAAGCGTTCTTTTCAGATTTTGATTGGCATGTTGTTGCAGCTATGGCTCAATTTTGGAAAAGTTGATAATGTTATCTTATAGTATTGAGTCTTCTGGGACCTGAAGATAGTGTATCTCTTCATTTATTTAGGTCGGTTTTAATAGCCCTCAGCAATACCTGCAATATTTATTTCACAAGTCTTGTATATTTTGTGCTATTAATATCTCTAATTGATTCCTTTTTATGACACCAGTATACATGAAATGATTTTAAATATTCACATATAATTTTTGAATGGAATATACATATGTGTATATAGAGAGAATATATATAGATATATATATTCAACTGTATAATTTGTCATTTTTTACCATTTAGCACCCCTTATGAGTGATATTTTTAGGTCATATGGTAAGCCTAAGCTGAAATTGTGAGAAAGTGCAAAATTATTTTACAAAGTGGCTATACTCTAAGTATTTTAAGTTGTATCCTATAAATTTTGATTTTTTTTCATTTTCATTCACTTCAAAATATTTTTAAATTTACTTTGTGATTTATCCTTGAACCATGGGTCATTTAGAAGTATGTAATTTAATTCCTTGATAAACAGGGATAATTCAGATTTATTTGTCTTATTGATTTGTAATTCACATCTGTTTTGATAGAAATCATATTCTGTATGACTTTTAATATTTTTCCTTTCATTGAGACTTGTTTTATGGTACAGTATGTGGTCATTTTGGTAAAGTTCGATAGTGGTGTTCAAGTCTCCTAAATTTTTTTTTGTGATTCTTTTGTCTTTTTGTGCTATCCATTGCCAAGAAAGTAGCATTGAAATCTCCAACTAGAGTTGTGGGTTTATCTATTTTTTGTTTTAGTTCTATTAGGTTTTTCTTCATGTATTTTTAAGCTCTGTTACTGGATTTACATATATTTGGAATTTTTTGTCTTCTTAATAAATCCATCATTTTATTATCATATATGTTCTTCCTTATTAAGAAGTCATACCCCTTGTTATGACATTCACAAAAAAAATTGAGGGAATGTTTGTCTGACAGACCTGCTTTACCAGAAATATTAGAACTTCTTCAAAGAGAAGGAATGTCATATAAATCAGAAGCTCAGGTCTACATAAAGAAAGGAAGAGCACTAGAGAAGGAATAAATAAAACTAAAATAATTTATTTTCCTGTTTTAGTTAATCTAAATTAATCCTATTTCAAATAATCTAACACACAGCAATTTGTTTGAAATAACAGCAACAATGTATTGTATAGCTTATGGACAAGTAAAAAGAATGACAGTAGTGTTATAAGGGATAGGAGGTCAGAATTGGAAATATTTTGTTATAAGGTGTCTGAGCTACCTGTGAAATGGTATAGTATTATATGAAAGTAGATTTTGATTCGTTGTAAGTGTATATTCCAAACTCTAGGATAAGCATTTTTAACTTTAAAAGATGCAGAAATGATATGCTAAGAGGAGAGAAATGGAACCATATAAAATGCTCTCTTAACACATCAATTGTAGTTCTTTAAAAAAAAAAAAAAAAACTTATTACCCTAAAGTTTGCAGTAAGTTTACCTAAGTCCACTTACAAATAATAATGCACTGCCTCCCATGGAGTGCAAGTATTTATAGCACATTATTCCCAATTCCTTTCTCCAGTCCCATATGAAATTGTTGTCATTTATTTCACTTAGCCATGTGCTATAATCACCCCACATATTGTAACTCTACTCCTTTAAATAAACTGTTATCTTTTAGGTCAATTGAGACTAAGAAAAATAAAATACTTTATTTTATCTTAATTTATTCCTTTTTTTGTTGCTCTTTCTTTCTTTATGTAGACCTGAGATTCTAATCTGTACTATTGTCCTTCTTGAAGAATTTCTTTTAACATTGCTTTCAAGAGAGGTCTGCGGTCTGCTTGCAATAAACTACTTGAGTTTCTGTTTGTCTGAAAAAAATCTTGCTCTTTACTATTACCGGATATAGAATTCAAGGTTGGTGGTGATTTTTCTTTCAACACCTTAAATATTTCACTCCACTCTTCTTGCTTGCATGGTTTGTGAGGGGAAGTCTGTTGTAACTTTTATCTTTCTACTTCTATGGGTCTTTCCCCTGCAGGCTTTTTTCAAGGTTTTCTCTTTTCATTTGGTTTTCTGTGGTTTGAATAGGATATGCTAAAGTGTTGTTTTTAAAATATTTATCTTGTTTGGTGTTCTCTGAACTTTCTATAAATCTGAAACTGTTCTAAAATTAAAAGTTCATTAATGTTGGTACTCTCTTTTATAATAGAAAAAAATGAATATTATTGAGATGACCTTCCCAAAATCATGCTTCAAAACAAAATTAAACCTTTCTAAGCCAAGTCTTCTCACATGAGGCCAGAAATCATGGTCCAAGGTTAAGTGAAAAGACACAGATAGAAGGAACTCAGATAAAAAGTGAATAGACCATCAGGATCAGGAGTGAGGAACCTAATCATCAGAAACCATCGTGGGTAATAGAGAACTGAAGAAAACTGCTGAGCTACAGTCTCCCCAGACTGCACTTGACTTCCATCTATCTCCAGGGCTAGAGCTAAAGTCAGGATGTGGGCAAGAAAGTGTGCATTTAGTGAAGGAGCAATTATCTGGTACCCCTGGACAGAGTAATAGACCTTGGGGTAGTACACCAGACCACTCCCAGCAACTAAATATCATAAATATATCTTTAGTATAGTATATCTATCATAGATTGTCAACAAAATAGCATTTCATATATAAATAAGTATAATCAGTCCTTGCTTCATGTGGTAGTATAAACCATAAAAATCACTGCTCATGCTGAAATTGTGCAAAGTGGTCTTAATAATCATTTGGAAAAAATATGATTGTCCTATAACCCTTACAAGTTTTTTTCAAAAGATTAGAAGTTTCTTTACATCAGTTATAAATATATAGGGAAACGAAAAATAGTGAAACTGATATTATTTAAAACATTAGAAACTTTAAGAAAGTGTTATCTAGGGTTGTGCAAATAGTACTTACCTACTACGTCTTATCATAAAATACACCTTTTCTGTGCGTTGAAATTTGTCATATTCTTGTCTCTGTTTAGATCAACCTCCATCATTTTATCTTTGATCTTTCAATGTGATGAAATATTTCTAAGTGTTTTTTTAATGCCATTTTTTTTTGCCAGTGTCACTTCCTCTAGTATGTCTTCCTCCTTTTCATCAACTACTTCCCCCATGCATTTGAATAAGTTCACCTTTGCTAAATTTCTCTGTCTGCATAGTTAGAGTCTCTCCAATGGTACAAGGATTGACATTCCCACAGTCAGCTATTCCTCTGTAACTACATTTACATTCAATTGAAATTTTACCTCCAATAGTATCATCTTTTTTCTTTTTGCTGCATTTTCATCTTGACTAACCAATTTCCTCTTTTAAGTACTATATGTATTTGTATAAAATGCCAACATATGTTTACCAATGGGTATTAAAACAAGGCTACACAACTTCACACTTTGCACAAATTAAATAACATTCAGTGACCAATCACTAACAGACTTTGAAAGCAGTGATATGACTGATGATTGATCATAAGGCGCTTTTATTATTTATGTAGTGATTTATGGACTGAAGAGCTAGCACTGAAGTTGGTATTTTGTGCATTGTTAATATAGTATGATAACTGAAATTTGAACTGTGTTAGAGAACTTGTGTCATTTAAGTAAGTCATGGTAACTAAAGATTATGTGTATTGGAATTGTACAAAACAAAAGCTGACTTACTGAAAAAATATTATATTTAAATTATTATGAGTATCTCTGGATGGCAACTTTCACTATCAAAAATATTTTACTTACCTTTATAAGAGTTTTTACTTTTAGGCTAGGTGTGGTGGCTCACACCAGTAATCCCAGTACTTTGGGAGACCAAGGTGGAAGGATCTCTTGAGCCCTTCAAGCAACCAGCCTGAGCAACATGACAAAACCCTGTCTCTACAAAAAACACAAAATTAGTCAGGCATGGTGACACATGCCTGTAGTCCCAGCTACTTCAGAGGCTGAGGTGGTAGGATCACTTGAGTCTGAGGAGGTTGAAACTGCAGTGAGCCATGATCATGCCCCACCACACTCCACCCCAGGCAAAGGAGCAAAACCTTGTCTCAAAAAAATAAAAAATAAAATTAAAAAACAATTTCTTTTTACTGTGTTTTCACATTACTTAACTCACTCTTTTTTAACATAAAACAAAAAATAACCTTTTATTGTATTAATCCACCAAGAGCTCAAGATTTATCTGTTACAGGATTTAGAACTATCTTATTTACAGAAATTAGAACTTTGAGGTTAACTGTAGCTATAATAAAATCCTAAAATGTGTGAGTTTTGCTTAAGAGTCAAATGAATGATGAAGAAAAGAAAATCAAAAGCTATAAGAATAAAGCCCCAGGCTATGCTGTGCAAATATTTAGTTAAAAAAAATGTCACCTGTGATGACTTATGGGTTATCTACTTTTGCATTATAAGTCCCTCCAAAACTTAATGGCTTAAAATAACAATAAGCATGTTAAATATTGCAGCTTCTGTGAGTCAGGAATCCTGAAACACAGCAGCTTAGGGTCTCTCATAGGTTGTAGTCAGATATTGATGGGGCCTGCAATTATGAAAGCTTGACTAGGGTGGTAGGATCCACTCATCACATGGCTACATGACTAGAAAGCTGGTGCTGCCAAGTTGGTTCCTCTCCACTTGGGCCTCTCCAGGAACTGTTTGTTTGAATGTCCTCATTCTCCAGAGCAAGTAATCTAACAGATCAAGGCAGGGACTTTAATGTCTTTTAAGAGCTAGCCTTAAAAGTCACATCCCATCACTTTCATTGTATTCTATGGGTCACTCTCCCTCAGAGTGTTTCAATTACTTTGAAAGACAATAAATTAGAAAGGAACAAGATTTGATGCAAGGACACCAATTTTGACAGTTTTTTCTACATTTCTTTTATATCACTCAAAGATTTTTGGCAAATTACAGAATTTAAAACTAGAAGAAAACTTGTCCATCAGATTGGTGACATAGGGTAATTGCTGTAATCATCTCAAATTTTCAGTGGCTTAATACAATAAAAATTTCTTTTTTACTCAGGCAATGGCCATCCATGTCAGCAAAAGCTGCTTTGTGACCCACAGCCTTATAGTCTTCTCTATTCAGCAAATAGAGGAAGGAAAACATATTTACCTGTGGGGATTTTTGTGGCCCAGGACTGAAAATGATGTATGTTACTTATATCAGATTTTGTTGGCCATAATTCAGTCACATGGGCACCTCTATATGCAAAAGAAACTGTATGACCGGAGGAAGAAGTTCATTTGTTAAACAACTATCTAGTTTATGTCCTAGGAATCTTCTAATATGTATGTCTTAATTTATAATGGAAGGATATTGGGGTCCAGGGATATAAAGGTACACATAATGAGTGTCAGCCCAGAACCAGAATTTACATAATTTGATTCCCATTTCAGTACTCTTGTCTTTCTATCAAATGGTGACAATTTGTTCTCACTCCTATTCTATGTTCATGATTTCTTGTTTGTTCTTCAACTGAATTTATTTTAAATTTGAATGCCATTTTAGTCCATTTGGGCTAGTATAGCAAAATGCCATAAACTGAGTAGTGTATAAACAACAAAAATTTATTTCTCACAGTTCTCAGTGTCGGGAAGTTCAAGATCAAGGGGCTAGCAAATTTGGTGTCTGGCAAGGCCCAACTTCCCCACTGACAGCTGTCCTTTCACACTAACTCACATGGTGGAAAGGGTGAGGGAGTCTCTCTCATGCCTCTTTTAGAAGGGCACTAATCCTATTAATGAGAGTTCTGGCTCTGTTACCTAATCACCTCCTAAAGGCCCCAACTGCTAATACATCACCCTAGGGATCAGGATGTCAAAATATGAGTTTTGGGAGAGTATAAACATTCAGATAATAGCAAATTCTAAAATGGATTCAAAGCTGAAAAATAAAAATTAAGCTGTTCACAAATTATACAGCCAAACATTACTTGAAAATCAAATTTATTAGGGGTTCAGATGGATACCATGTAAACTGTAACTTTATAAAACATAAAAAGTGTCTTAAACTATCTCCCTTAAATAAGAAGTGATAAATGAATTGTTTTTAATTGTATGTGCAAAGATAATTCAGTCATGAAAAAACTGGCCTTTGATATTGACTTGTACACCACTGCTCTATGTTTTCTTATTTTCTCACAAACACCAGACTTTCTTAATTAAACAAATATATCATCTCTACTTGTGATTACAATTCAACAATTAAAACCATGGAATTAAAAGAAACAACATGTATTTTATAGCTTGCAGAGTTATTTATCTTGCCAAATAACTAGAGAAAAGAGGCTCCCCACAGTTCCTATGCTGTTTATGAAGGTAATACTGTGTAATTTATCACTAGCTAAAACACGACAGGCAAGTTCAAAGAAAGTAATGGCATCTTAACTTTGAGCTTGATGAAGCATATATAACAGTAAAACATTATCCTTGCCACTGTTTCATGGTACAGGAACATGAACTTTCTCTCACCTTAGGCTCCAGTTAACTTTGCCATTAATAACTTCAGTATTATACTTCACATTGTTTTTGTTTATTTTCCCATATCACCTATATACATATAAATCTACTTCTGCCTTTGCTTAAATATATATCACTGTGTGATTTACCATTCTTTCAACTTTTCTTTTACAGTTTATTTCCCCATTCTTAGATTTCATAACACATGGTAGATATGGTCTATGTTCTCCTTAAGGAGGTTTATACCCTTCTTTCATGTTTAAAATTTTGCCTTGTTCTCATAAAATAAATAGACTTCTACTCTGAATGAAATTAAATGCTCATAATTCAAAGATAAATTGTCTGTTCTGGGCAACAAATTGACCATGTACACAAAATGTACTTGTTCACATCTCAGATCACCCAGATATGTAACTAAAGATGAGTTGATCATAAGCTCCAGAAAGTTACAATTTGATAGAAAAGCCCTACCCTAAACCCAGCCTTCTGGGGATGACAACGGCTTTTAAAGTTAAGTCTAACATTTCTCATTATTTCCTGTGACTTGGAAACTAACCCAGTATAATATTTGGGTTTGATTCACTAATACCTTACATATCAAAAGGCATAAATAGCTGAAATTGCCTTGAGTTCTCGAAAACTCCAGAAACATAAATTATAAGGCAAAAGCTATTTAGAAAACTTAGGAGGTAAGATGATGAGAGGTAAATAGAGCACATAGATTGGTTCAAGAATAAACAATATCTTACAAATAAGTAGATTTAATCATGTGAGGAAGAACAACCTTATATCAAAAATAGAACCGAAGAAGAAAGACACTGGCAAATAGATAGACTAATTTTATGCTAATTGATGTCTGTAAAAAAATCTTAAATAGCTTTGAGTTTTGTTTGTTTGTCTTGCACAATTAAGACTACAGAAGCAAATTACCATTTCCACATTTGGAAGGAAACCAAGCAGAATTAGAATTATCACTGAGAAAAGACTGCATAGTTCCCAAACAAGATAGCTTAGAACTCCAGACCTCTTCCCATATTATACTGACAAAATAGCACAGAAAAGTAGATTCTAAATCTAATAGTAGCACAAAATAAGTCACACTTTGAGTACTATCCAGGAAGTCGTACATAATGTTCCTAGGCTAGAACTGGAGGTGGAGAGGGTGCTGGGTCAGGCGGTGCGGGGGACGAGTTATGGAGTCAAAAGGGGGAAAAAAAAGAAAAACTGAGTGATTTGTATTTGTAAAAATATGTAAATCCTGGTATGCTTATTTTGAATATCTCAGGGATACAGACCTGTCCATTCTGCCACTAACCCAGTAGCCAGTGTAAATAAATTAGAATTACAGATGGTTCCCAACCTATGATGATATGATTTACAATTTTTGTCTTTACAATGGTGCAAAAGCGATACACATTTAGCAGAAACCATACTTAGAGTCCATATACAACCAATTTGTTCTTCACTTCCAGTAATGTATTCAATAAATTACATGAGATATTACCACTTTATTGTAAAATAGACTTGGTGTTAGGTGATTTTGTTCAACGATAGGCCAATGTAAGTGTTCTGAGCACATTTAAGGTAGGCTAGGCTAAGCTATAATATTTGGTAGTTATGGGGTGATAAGTATATTTTCAACTTATAATGGGTTCATTGACATGTAACCTGCTCATAAGTCAAGGAACATCTGTGTCATGATTCATGTTACTTCTTCTCCGCTATTGGTATCTTTACTAATTTCTTAGACTAGGAGTAGGAGTCAATAACTCCCTAAGCAATACTTTGGAGTTGAAATGGCTTTGTAGCAATCATCACAGCCAGGAAACTTTTCTTACATTCCTTACAGCTCCCAAGGAAGAATGAGATTGCCTAGATTAAGAAAAGATAAAAAGATGCTGTTAATAAAAAACTATAAAGATAGAATACAGGAGCCTCAATTAAATTAAATGCTAGCTAAGAATTGGAGTAGACACTGAGAAAAAGGAATAGCCAACATAACTTGATCAGGAAAACCGTAATTTATATAAACTGTATATCAGTTTATCTCACATATTTTACATGATTATTGCCAAGTAAAAATCAGGAAATTATAGTCAGGTAAAAATCAGGAAAAAATTTATAGTCAGGTAAAAATCAGGAAAAAAGTTCAACTTTCAGTGCCTGAATCCACGGTAAGTGCATGCACCAGGTGTCTGAAAATATGCTTTTTAACCAAGGATTTATTACTAAGTAGCTACATTTACTTGACAAAAATCGCCGTTTGGATCTTAATTTCCTTATCTTGAAAACTGTCATTTTTGTTGGATTATCTCCTTTAACATAAAAATTCTATAACTAGACTAAGATTAAGCATATCATACTTTTATCAGCAAAAGAAATTTAGGGTTAAGTTCATGATTCCTTAATTCTTAGCCCTACACTTCACTCAGCCCTTAACTTCAGCTAATATTAGACTCTCCTACATCAAAGCCATGACATTATATGCTACAAGTTTTCGGTTTTTCTTCCTTCTTGATTGTTTTCTTGCCAGGCTGTCCAACATTGCACATTGATTAACATCTAGCAGTCACTGAAGACTGACTTACTGATCAGCATACAGTAGCTTATGAATCTTTTCAGAATCTATTCTGAATACCCAATTTTCGGAACTGGCCAAGGGCCACAGTCTAATATATTCCAAGTTATAGAATACAGAAAAAGCAATCTGTTCTCAAAGATTAAAAGGAGAAAACCAATATAACTCAGATAGCAAATTTTAGGGTGTTCTATGCATTCCTATATAAAATAACTTTTAAATATTTGTCCTTTTCCATAAAAGCAAACATATACACACATTCACAATAACCCACAGACTTCTGCCTACTCTATATTCTCCAGCAAACAGAAGTACAATCTTCCCTACAGAATCTTTTGAATTTAAAAAACGGCAAAAATATTACATGGATAAAAAAGCCTTTAAAGGTGATTAACCAAAAGCAATTTGTACTTTCCATGCAACCACTGTCGGTTCCCCAGAAATAAATCTATATGAACACATTCAGTAATTCCAGAAAACAGCATTCATTCCCTCTTCCAATTTGTCTACCACTGAATAAAACACCTACTGAAAATAAAGGAAATGTTTAAACCATAATTAAAAAAGACAGAAAATGAAATAACAGAATCTAGTGTATTAATTTTCTATCATGCTGCCATCTTGCACAACAATCTTTTCCATTCCCCTGAAAATATGTCAAAAGCATTTCTATGTTAAACACACATGCAAAAGGAATAGGAAGGCAAAATGTTATTTCGGTTAACAGTTACTGAGTAACTTACTAAATAAACAGCTATGAATTTTGTTACAATCACCCAAAATTGCTCAGATCACTTTATATTCAAGCATAATAAGTGATAATTCCCAAACATCTCATTTGGAGAATAAGCAGATGATAACCAAATAAAAAGAAGTCACATTACTGTATTATCCTCTTTTAGAAAATTTCAGAGAATCAAATATTCTGGCTGGATTGATCATTTTATAATTCTTTAACAAAGCAATTTTCCTTTGCTCCAATTTCTATCCCTGGGCTGAGATCTCTCAATGACCCTTAAACATGTACCTTCCTATATGTACACAAACATAGCCAAATGCAAAGTTTCAGAACAAACATTTACTCAAATGTATATGTATACTCAAGGTATATATTTGCATTAATATTCTTTTTTTATTTTTCTTTTCTGAGACAGAGTCTCGTTCTGTTGCCCAGGCTGGAGTGCTGTGGCATGATCACGGCTCACTGCAACCTCCACCTCCCGAGTTCTAGCCATTCTCCTGCCTCAACCTCCCAAGTAGCCAGGATTACAGGCATGTACCACCACACATGGCTAATTTTTGTATTTTAAGTAGAGATGGGGTTTCACCATGTTTGCCAGGCTGGTCTCGAACTCCTGACCTTAAGTGATCCGCCTGCCTTGGTCTCCCAAATTGCTGAGATTACAGGCCTGAGCCACCATGCCGGCCTGAGTAAATATTTGTTATTTCATGCTTAGGAATTTATTTCTAGAAACAAACGGAGTTATATACATTTTATATGTCTTAAAGGAGCTGGATGTTCCACAGAGACGGTGGACCAGGTGTTTATCTGGAACAAATATAAAATCAATTCAACTGGATTTCTGCAGTAATGACAGAGTAAGATCCCACCAGACCAACTCATGCAGAGAAAGAAAAAACTCACTCTAAAGTATCTGAATATAATCCAAAAACAACGACTTGAATGTACTTGTGCATTTGTTATCCCCAACAAGTAAAATCAGTTCCTTCAAGGAATAGTATTCATTTTTCATTATGCCCTGAATTATTTAGTTTACTGTTTTCCCCATAATCATTGTTTAATATGTTTATTTGTTAAACTGAATACTCTGAGCTCAATATATATAAGGTTGATTAATTGTAACTGGTTTTAACAGAAGTACAGAAATGACACTTGCCCTGGCCAGATCCAACACACTGGTTATATACAGGTGTATTTCAAAACATACAGGTCTGTAGGGATGATCTGACATGTTACAGTGGACAAGAGAAGAGCTGAATCACCTTTCCCAGAATTCTCCCTTTCATCACAAATGCAGCAGCACTTACTACGAAGTGGATTATCTCCTCAGAGTGTTTAGGAAGGTTAACCAAGCAGACTAACTTTCCTACATTTGGGAAATTTGGGAAAGGAAAAGAAACTCTTAATAGCATAGAAAAAAAACTTTGAGGATTATCCCAGAATCACCTCCGTTCTTAAGAACAAGACAATTCTAAAGAATAGAAGCAACAAAGCTTATCTTCTTTTTTTCTCAGGCCGGGTGCAAGATAATAGGTCAGTCCCTAGTGCACAGACATGACAGGAATGTTTTCAGGGCGTTATTTGCTATGTCAATGAATATTTTTGTTTGAGGTCTTTGAGGAAAATTTCTCTTAGGATTAAATACAGGAAATAACAAAAGTACAACATGAAGCTATAGAGAAGTTCAAAAGAGATAATGTACATTGAAGTATTTAGCACACTGTCCAGCCCATGATCAGCATATAAGTAGTATCATTACTATTATTATTACTATTATCCAAAATGACTGCCTTAGTCATAGTCATAAATGCATAATTCATATAAATTATTTGTTCACAGCCACTAGAAAATGAAAAAGTAGTCTTTATCCTAGTCATTTATTTACTCCCTTATCATCTGAAGATCCTGCCTTTTCAATTTATTTCAGTAAACATATGTTTCCACTGTTGTAGATAATAATGCATCTATGGAGAAAAGAAAAGAAAAAAAAAAAGCAAAACATCCCAATAAATGTACATGTATGAATCTCCCTTAATAAGTACAGTAGCTAGTGAATTGAAAGCTAAAATGCCCAATTCAATTACCATCACTACTGCTGTCAAAGCATACAAACAATATGTTACCAATAGGAATGTCTTCTTTTTTCTTTTGGATACACTATCTTTTGGATAACATCCTGCATGTGAACAAAATCACCAAATTATTCAGGATAATGGCATTAACTGGGTTCTGGATTGCACCCAAGGCTGATGGAAATTGTGTCATTAACAAAACTTAATATAACAGGTATAGGAAAAGATGCTAAATATCACTTAATCAAAACCACAGTGAGATGGTACCTCATACCTAGTAACATTATTATTGTCAAAAAACCAAAAACTCTAAGAGATATCATGTGTTGGCCTAGATATGGAGAAACTGGAATCTGTGTACACTGTTAGTGAAAATGTAAAATGGTACTGTGGAAACTAACATAGATATTCATCAACAAATTAAAAATAGAAACTACCATATAATCCAGCAACTCCATTTATAGGCATGTATCAAAATCAGGATTTCAAACAGATATCTGCACTCCCTTCTTCATTGTACCATTATTCACAATAGCCAAGATATGGAAATAACTTAAATGTGCACTAATGGACAAACAGATAAAGAAAATGTGGTTTATACATACAATGAAATATTATTCAGCCTTAAAAAAGAAGAAAACCCTGCCATAGGTGCCAAGATGAATTAACTTGGAGGACATTATGCCAAGTAAAATAAAACAGTTACGGGACAAATACTGTGTGATTCTGCTTATAAGAAGTATTTAAAATAGACTCAGAGAAACAGAAAGTAGAATGGTGCTTGTCAGGGACACAAAATTTGCTAGAAAAAAAAACTACACAGAACAGATCAAAAACAAACAAATATTTCCTTATAAATTAAAAAAAAAAACTTAAAGAAATCTCCTTTATGAAATAAGAATGCAAAACAGAAATATAAGAATTCAGGAAAGAGATGAAAAACAGCAGGAGGATATAAAATATAGAATGATGGTACTCAGAAAATAACAGAATTTTAAAAGAATCACCAACATGAAGATGAAACTGGCTGACTTAAGGGTCTTCAAAATGTAAAACAAAGTATGTAGAAGACAAAAACAGAAAATTATATAAATACTAGAAACAATAAAAGATTTCTAGAAGATTTTAAAATGCAAGGAGTAGAACAGCTATTTAATTCAGGAAATTTACTCTGAACAAAAAGAAGACTTTCTGACAACACTTGTCATGCATCAGAGAAAATGGTCCCAGAAGAGTCAGCAAAACTCATATCCTAATAAATTTCTGAACTGCAGAGATGAAGAAAAAATTCCTTAATAAATCAGTCAAAAAAACATAGATCATCTATAATGGTGAAGGAGAGGGTGAAAATTAGACTTTCATTGGATTTCTTCATAGCAATCATCAATGCCAAAAGATAATGGTGCCACATTTTATAAGGTGAATTTTATATTCATCTAAATGATTCTCTAAGTATGAAAACTAAAGAAAAACAGTTTTAATCATTCAAGAACTCCAAAATATTGTTTCTGTACATTTTCTTGAGGAAAATTCTGGAGCTCAAACTTCAACCAAACCTGATATGACAGAAAATTCAATTATATTTCTGATCGAATAACTATCATATTTTCAATTTTTTATAAAATGTTTTCAATTTTAAATTCAATAATATCATTTCAAATTGCTGAAAATAATACAAAGAGTCAATGTTTGCATAATTTTGCATGAAGAAAACTAATCTATATTCACATGACTACAGCAGTACAGAAGGCCTGATTACAATTGGCTACATTTAAGTGTTTTCCTAAAAAGATTATATAATCTAAAATTTCTACACATTATTTCTCAATTTCTCTTCATGCATCCATGGACAGACTCTTCAGTACACTGCCCAGAAAGTTGAATTGGTTTGTGATTGGAAGAAATAAGAAAGAAAATGTATAACCCATGTGCATTCTAGTAAGCTAACACAATGCCTGTATTTCTGTGTCAGGTTTAGATTAACCACTGATTTGATGCACCAACTGGCCCATTTCTTGTAAATGGGTTTTCTTCTATTAAGTGTTTAGTAAGCCCCTTGTCAATGAGATAACTCCCTAGGCTGAATAAAAGTCCCCTTAGGCCTTGACAGCCTTAGAGGATTATTTGTTCACCAGTAATTTTCAGAGCCCTCTGACAACTCCATTTTGATATATTTTCAAAGAAAGTATATCACCAAAGACTCTAAACATTTAAGCATTTGCACTTTAAAGTCTTAATGCTCAGAGAAAAAGGAGAATTCTATCGGGAATTTTGATGGCTATTTAGAAGATGGAATACCTAATCCATTCCCTCATTTATTACAAAGAAAGCAAATTCAAGGCAGGAGTAATTCTCTTGTTCAAAAGAAGCTTTCAGCCCCAATGGGCTGCCTGTGGTTCCCATAATTGGTCCTATTAAAAAAAAGAAAAAGAGGCTGAGGGCAACGAGTTGTCCCAGCAGAGACACCATGCACCAACTACGTTTTCAGGATTCTATTTGTTATAGCTAAATGTCAAAAACTAAAAAAAGATTATGTTTACAGTTCACAACTATAGACCATAACATATGAAGAAAAACACAGGTATATAATGGATATTTACTTACAATACAATAGAATGTGCTTTCTTCCTTTAGTCAGTGATCTTTCTGTACTTAAAATTATTTGATATATAAATTCAGTATACTCAGACCTTGAAATCTATCTTTGTGACTAATTAGCCGTATGACTTTGATCTTGGCCTTATAGGTATATGAAGATTAAGTAGGATAATATATTAAAAGTACCTAGTAGACTGCATAGAGCATAATGCTAACCAATGTTAATTTTCTTGTTTCCTCCTTTCTCCCTTTTCTAGTTTATACAGACTTGCTACATATAACATCAAATTTTCATTCAGACATTTATTTTTTAAAATATTTATTGAGTAGGGAGAGAGATCCAAGATGGCCGATTAACAACAGCTCAGGATTGTAGCTCCCAGTGAAAGCGCAGAGAGCGAGTGGACGCCGCACTTTCAGACGAATTCTTGTTGCCCACAGACTAGGAGATACCCGGCGGAGGAGCCACACGGGTCGCCAGCGCGACTTTTTTGGCCGGCGCGGCTATTTTGCCGGCGCCCCAGCACGGCGCTTCTCGGCGCGGAGTATACGGGACGACTCCGGCTCGG
>CAUYLG010014995.1:0-23341 GCA_963573385.1 Cacajao melanocephalus | reverse complement strand
ATTCGGCTGTTGAAACTTGTGCATGCTTTGCAAAGTTCTCGTGTTGTGTTTTTCAGCTCCATCAATTCATTTATATTCCTCTCTAAGTTGTCCATTCTCGTTAGCATTTCATTAAATCTTCTTTCAAGGTTCTTAGTTTCTTTTCATTGGGTTAGTACATGTGCTTTTAGCTCACAGGAGTTTCTTATTATCCACCTTCTGAAGCCTGATTCTGTCAGTTCATCACACTCATTCTCCGTCAAGCCTTGTTCTCTTGCTGATGAGGAGCTGCGATCCCCTGTAGGAGGAGAGGCATTCTGATTTCGGGTGTTCTAAGCCTTTTTGCACTGGTTTCTTCCCATTTTTGTGGATTTATCCACCTGTCGTCTTTGTAATTGCCAACTTTCAGATTGGGTCTGAATGGACGTCCGGCTTGTGGGTGATGAAGTTTTTTCTGTTTCTTAGTTTTCCTTCGGGGGATGCCCTTTCCCCACAGAGCTAGGCCTTCCGGGTTTCAGCTGTGCTTACTGTGAAACTCTCAGTCCTCAGCGCTTCCAATTTTTGTTCTCCTTGTGGTGATGGGACCAGCTGAGCCCGACTCAAGGGGCACCCAGTCACATACACTCCGCACTGAGAAGCGCCGCGCCAAGCCGGGGCGCCGGCAAAACAGCTGCGCCGGCCAAAAGAGTCGCGCTGGCGACCCCTGTGGCTCCTCCGCCAGGAATTTACCAGTTTGCGTTCCACAGAAATTCGTCTGAAATTGCGGTGTCCACTCGCTCTCTGTGCTTTCACTGGGAGCTAAAATCCTGAGCTGTTGTTAATCGGCCATCTTGGATCTCTCCGCCCCAGGATTCAATATTTTTATCAGGTCGCTTTAGAATTCCTACTGTAAGGTTTTGCATGCATTGTATGTATGAGTGTGCAATTGTGATCACTGTGAATTACATACCTATAATTGTATGGTCTGTATGCAGCAGACCTGGGTTTACTATTTTCACAATACTAGACATTCTTGTATGTTTTTTGCAATTCTTACATGTGAGTTTATCTTCCGTGGGAATTTTTCTTTGTGGGCTCCCTCAGTTGTGGTTATATCCCTGGGAAGTAATTTCACATTGACCCACTGGGTACATAGATCCCAACTAGATCAAAGGTTAATGACAGGCTCAGGGCTCCAGTGGATGAAGCTGATACAGCCATGTTCATGTGAATTTCCACCCATGACTGGTGCAGAGGCATTCCAACTCCTAACAAGGTAGACCTTCACCCACTTGGGCCATGAATACATGACTCTCTTAGGCTCAACTCCTGTCCCTGTGTGATATTGGCCCCTATCCTTTCTCCTGTTTCAATCTGCAATGGGGAATTTTTTTAAAGGTATAGAAAAAAATAGGGGAAAAATGAACTCATAGATTCCAATCTTAGGTTTGCTAAGAATATTTTCCTAAAAATATGTATATCCTATTTTAAAAATATTTATACATTACTAAAGTGAAAAGAAAGTGTTACTTTCCCAGACATGCTAACTTCCCAGCAAATAAAGCTTTGGTAGATTGGCAAGTTTTGCAAATAAACAGGGACCATTTATCATAAAAGATGACAAGCATAGATACTCAAGATTCCAGTTTCTAAAACAATGTCTAAACAACATTTGAATAAATTACTAACTTTAAAAATATATATTTAGTTTAAAAATTTCACAATTTGCATGAAGATGGCTTCTTCTTATTAAGAAATGTTAAAATCTTTGTAAAATTTTAATTTCTATTGTGAAATTAAATAATTTAAACTTCAAGTTGTTGGGACTTAAGTTATTCTCAGCCTTGAGACAAACATGGCTATGCAGCCTGAATCATGTGGCATGCAGCTGCAACTTCCGCCGTTGTTTTTTCCCTGTGAGTAATTAGGAAGACCAAACAGCACTAGAGAGAAGACCCGCTCAGATCACCACCACTCCTCAATGAGTAACAGAGTAATCTTCCTTGGCACGGAGCAACCTGTGACCACTCAAATCGCTGTAATGTATGCACTGGTCTCCTGCGAAAAATGTTGTAATCCTCTGAAAATGTCTTTGTCTCTGTCTGTAAAAGTGAAACCTTAACTTCTCTGCTTGGGAATGCTGACCATATTCATTTGGAACTGATACTTCCTGAGTGGCTATCCTCAAGCTCCGTACTCGAATAAACTCTATACTTAGTCATATTTTCTGAATCTCATTATTTAAGGTTGAGGCCATTTATGAGAAAAAGATGAAACAGAACCACAGCCAAGGTGAACTGGTCAAAACTGGCTAAGGTCATAAAACAGAATTTTTACGACATACAGATGTGAATTAATAAAGTTTAGGCATCTCAGCTGAGAATAGTAGATTTGTATCTGAGGTCCCAAAAATCTGGGTTTCATCAACTGCGTCAACTCAGTAAACATTGCCGGGGCTTGCTCTAGGCACAATGCTGTGCTTGGCAATGGGCAGGAAGAGGCGACTGACACGTGCCCTTGCCTCCCAAACAGTGACTTTTAAACTGATGACCTCAAAAGTACTAAACCTGGGATCATCAGACACTCTGCACTGCGACGGGAACGTTTCATGCTAAAAAAATTCAAACCTGAGTCTAAACAAGCCTCTACGTGTAAACATCAGCTTACAGGAAATACAGGAAGCAAAAAAATGTGTTAGTTACACCATAAGAATGCAATTCATCAAGATCCAGACTGTGGAAAATTGAGCAGACCAAACATATGGCATGAAAGCCCAGAAAAAAAAGGGGAAGTATCACATATTGAAAGAGCTTAGGAGATTTGTCAAATGCACGATGTAATAGACTTTGCATAGAGCCTCTTTGAACACAACAACTGCATAAAGTTATTTTTAAGAAAATTTTAAAACAAACTGGGTATTAGATGAAATCAAGAAATATTAATTTGGGAAAGTATGATAATGTGTTGTGATTAGGTGTTTTTAAAAAGTGCTTATTTTTAGACAGATGTGAGACATTTAAGACTGAAAACCTAGGCCGAGTGCGGTGGCTCACGCCTGTAATCCCAGCACTTTGGGAGGCCGAGGCCGGTGGATCACGAGGTCAAGAGATGGAGATCATCCTAGCCAACATGGTGAAACCCTGTCTCTACTAAAAGTACAAAATTAGTGGGGCATGGTGGCACACATCTGTAGTCCCAGCTACTTGGGAGGCTGAGGCAGGAGAATCCCTTGAACCCAGGAGGTTGCAGTGAGCCGAGATTGTGCCACTGCACCCCAGCCTGATGACAGAGCAAGACTCTGTCTAAAAAAACACAAAAACCTGAAAACCTGGAATTTGCCTTAAAATGCTCCAGAGAGGCTGGGCGCGGTGGCTCACGCCTGTAATCCCAGCACTTTGGGAGGCTGAGGCGAGTGGATCACCTGAGGTCAATAGTTTGAGACCAGCCTGACCAAGATGGAGAAATCCTGTCTCTACGAAAAATACAAAATTAGCTGGGCATGGTGGTTCATGCCTATAATCCCAGCTATTTGGGAGGCTGAGGCAGGAGGATCGCTTGAACCCAGGAGGCAGAGGTTGCAGTGAACCGAGATGGTACCATTGCACTCCAGCCTGGGCAACAAGAGGGAAACACTGTCTCAAAAAAAAAAAAAAGCTCCAGAGAAACATTGAGTGCTGAAGGGAGGAAGGGGTGGAGAGTAAATGAAACAAGATTGGCAAATGTTGATAATACTTGAAGCTGGGTAATAGATCTGTGAAGATTCATTATATACTTCCTTTTTGTGTGTTTGAAAATATTTATACAAAATGTTTGTAGAAATAACACACAATTGAGTTTGACTCAGTTAAGGAAGGAAAGAAGAAGGGAAGGGAGGGAGGGAGGGGAGAGGAGAGAATGTGCCTGTATGTAGCAGAGGAAAGCTGCAGTGAGCTTATGAAGGTTCGTGGCGAGGGCTGGCTGCCTTCCATGAGTGTCTCAGTCTTGGGAAATATCTTAATCCTGCCAGATGTGAGAAATAATGAAAGGCTAGCAGTCTGACAGACATATCATCTTTTTCTCTTCTGCCCACTTTACTTAATCTTCTCATCAATAATTTGGGACTAGCTCTCTGCCTTTAGCTGTGTTTGAAGGAAATCTAAGTATTTCACTCCAAAATACAGGTCCCTGGTATAATGAGTATTTTAAATTAAAAACCCTTAGAGATCAGTAAGCACTGGTTTTCTCCTATCTATACATACAGATAGGACTGGCCCACCAAGGAGAACAATTATTCTTGTTGTCTTCCCTGTTATCTCATTATCCATTACAGAAAAGAAGACCAAAAAATTAACTACATCTGAACAGACCCTTTTCAAGATAATAACTGGCTCCAAGGATCATTTAAATTTTAAAGAGAACTATTTACAAGTTAATTTCTGTTTCCCATCCAGTCATTCTTTCTAGTAATCATTTATTGCCCCTCCATGGAATTCTTCTCTCTGCTCCCATAACCCATTTTACCAGGATCCAAGCTCCCATTCTTTCTGTAACTGACATCAGTGGGCTGCGGAAGGTCCCCAATTGCTAGTGGGACCTCCACCCCAGTGAAAATAAATTCAAGGCTGAGTCAGAAAATAGTCCAAGTATGGAAATGTATTGCAAAGTGAAAAGTACGCACTCAAGAAAGGGGAGTGCTGGTGCACTCAAGAGAGAGTCACATGCAAAGGGGTTTGGAGCTGCTGCCTTTATGGATTTTCTTTAACTAAGGGGTGGAATATTCATGAAGATTCCTGGAGAAAAGTGGAGATGTTCTGAAACTGTAGTGATACTCATTTTTACACCAAATATGGGTGTTCCTGGAACTGTCATGGTGCTGGTGGGTGTGTGATTTGTATGTTAATGAGTGTATAATGAGGGTGTAGGTGAAACCTAGGTCAAATCCATTGCCACATTGGGTACAGTTAGTATTCACTAGCTTGGTCCACACCCTGGTTTTTCGGGGTCTTATCAGCCCATAGTTTCTGCAGCTATTTCTGCAGTTCCCTTTTGCTAGTCATGTAAAAACACTGTCTGGAATTTTCTCTTCTCCTGCGACCACCAGGCTTGTTATTCCTGTCTCCTAACCTCAGAATGGTATATAAGCTTCTGTACCTCATTGGGAAGTTGTGTCTTCATTCAGAAGGCTCCCAATGTATACATGTTAAATGAATTTGTATGACTTTTCTCCTATTAATCTGCCGCTTGCAAGTTGATTTTTCAGTGAACCTTCAGAGAGGGTGAAAGGGAAAGCTCTCCCATGTGCCCCACATGTTGCTGGGGTATGTTTCTCATGGATAAACACAATCTCTAAGTGATCCTTGGAATTTATTAATCCCTTACTGGTAACTCCCTTTGCTTCTATAAGAAACAAAGGCAGAGACTTACAGTAAATTCCAGGGCTCTCCATAGAATCATTAACCAGTTATAAAAGTAATAAAGTTGCTGAGAAATTGCCTGCTTATTTTTTGGGTGTCCTTTGGCTTATTCTGTTCATATACATTATCTACCACCCTAAAACTTCAGGGCCAGGATGTGGACTATCATGGGTTCCAGTGAGAATCGTGAAGGAAACCAAAGTATTTCACTCCAAAATATCTTTCTTTGATATATTTGCAAATGGCTGTTCAGAGGGCCTGCAAACAGAAGTAGCCCTGAAAAGCTGTCTTGCCTGGGGAACTTTGCATCTGTGCAGAATCTGCATGGTGCAGCCAGGCTTCCTCTGAGGCCTTCTCTTATCCAGATCTAGAAAAGATTAACTGAGAGTCCAACGTCATTAAAGGTCTGAAGGAAACTCTGACCATGGCCACCTGTGAGGTTTCATCTACATAATAAGACCGTTTTCATGAGTCAGGCCTCTTCTCTCCCTCCATAACCTGTCTTACTGCCATAACCTGATTTTGGCTATGCTCTGAGCCCCCATTCTTTCTGTAACCATAAGATAGTAGAAGAGTGTCAACCATCTGGTGATTTCTTTGAGTTCTTGTTTTAATTTTAATTTTATTTGATGATGGAGTTTTGCTCTTGTGGCCCAGGCTGGAGTGCAATGGCACAATCTTGGCTCACTGCAACCTCCGCCTCCGGTTCAAACAGTTCTCCTGCCTCAGCATTCCGAGTAGCTGGGATTACAGGCACACACCACCACACTCAACTAATTTTTGTGTTTTCAGTAGAGGCAGCATTTCGTCATGTTGGCCAGGTTGATCCCGAACTCCTGACCTCAGGTGATCTGCCTGTCTTGGCCTCCCAAAGTGCTGGGATTACAGGAGTGAGCTACCATGCCTGGCCTGAGTTTTATTTTGTATGACTCCCGAGCTCATATACATGTTTCTTAAATTTGTAAGCTGTGTGTGTGTGTGTGTGTGGGTGTGTGGGTGTGTGACAGAGTCTCACTCTGTTGCCTAGGCTGGAGTGCAGTGGCGTGAACTTGGCTCACTACAGCCTCTGCCTCCTGGGTTCAAGCTATTCTCCCACCTCAGCCTCCCAAGTAGCTGGGGTTACAGGCGGATACCACCAGGCCCACCTAATTTTTACATTTTTAGTAGAGACAGCGTTTTACCATGTTGGCCAGGGTGGTCTCAAACTCCTGACCTCAAGTGATCCGCCAGCCTCAGGTTCCCAAAGTGCTCGGATTACAGGCATGAGCCACCGTGCCTGGCCAGCAAGCTTTTTTTTCTTTTCTGTTAATCTGTTTTTTTAAATAAACTAAAATGATCAAACTTTCTGGGAAAAGATCTAAACTTCCCTACGATCATTATCATAAAATCCTTTCCATTCTAGATCAATCTACCCACATAAAGACTGGAAAAAACTGATGAAGATGTGAGTTTTTCCTTCCTATTCTCAATTTGGGAGGAGAATGCTCTGGTTTCCTTTCCTTGAAGATATAGGATATTTGGGGGAAATGGAAGATGAGGGCTGAGAATATACAAATATGGATACCAGACAACCTGGAGTGTATAAACATTTTTTTCTATAAAATACATAGCCTTTGGCTTCTATAAACTCTAGAAATATCTGAGGAATCACAGGATTATTTTGAGAACCTTTTATTCCCAGACGTGGCCCATGTATCACTCTTGTTCTAAATTTCAGTTGGAAAAATATGGTCACTGAAAGCATAGACTAACCTAAGCAGGCTCTCTGCTAGTTTATTTTTAACAAACGCTGTGTGCCAGGCGCTGTTTTGAGGACTTTACCCTTGGAAGTATGAGTGATTATTTTTAGAGCCCCTCTTCAGAGGAGAGCACCCAAGTCCACACAGGCATCAAAACGCAGCCAAGACTCACACCCAGACAACCCCGTCCTCAGAGTTCTGCACCTCCCCACTGCCTTACGCATGGCTGTCTTTTGTTTGGCTTTAAATTTTGTATCTGATGTTTTTTAACATCAGATTTTCTAATAATTAACAAAACCCTCATACTGAACCTATTAATCACTAGAACTATTCAATGGTAAGAACAAAAAAAAAATCTTTTCTTTGTACAAAAACCGGAATAACTAACCAGAAACTTTGGTACATATGATATTGGAAATCATCCAACTTCATATTTCCTCCTTTGCTGTTTTTGAGACAGAGTCTCACTTTGTTACCCAGGCTGGAGTATAGTGGCATGATCTCAGGTCACTGCAACATCTGCCTCCTGGGTGCAAGCAATTTTTGTATTTCAGCCTCCTGAGTTGCTGGGATTATAGGCATGTGTCACCATGCCCAGCTAATTTTTGTATTTTTAGTAGAGATGGGGTTTCACTATGTTGGCCAGGCTGGTTTCGAACTCCTGACCTCAGGAGTGATCCACCCTCCTTGGCCTCCCAAGGTGCTAGGATTACAGGTGTGAGCCACCACACTCGTCTCCCCCATCCCCTGTGCTTTATTCACTGATGAAGCAGACAAACTTATAAACAGATCTTGTGCTCATTTTTTTTTTTTACTTCTTTTGGGTTCTTCATTGTAACTGTGGTTCTTTTTTATTACATTGATGTATATGACTAGTAAAATAGTAGTAACGATATTTGAAGATTTCCATGACTGAGCCTCTACTGACTGTTTCACACTTTCTGCTCCACCCAAATGGAGCAGAAATTCAGTTTTCTAAAATACACCTTTGAAGTCCAGAAATTCAATACTAAGAAAGGTATCCTTCGAACAGCTCTTTGCAAGTCACTTTGTTGGATACTTTGTGGAATTAAAGATGCATGAGAGTTGGACACTACTTTCAAGGGGTCTAGACCATGGGGTTCTGAAAAGTGTTCTTGGACCAGCAGGGTCTGCATCAGTCAAGAGCATGCTAGAAATTCTTGGGCCCCAGAAACTCTAGGAGTAGGGCTCAGCAATGTCTTAACAAGCTCCTTGGGTGATTTTGATGCACACTAAACTTTGAGAATCACTACTCTAGAAGTGTAAGAAATATAAACAAAAGACTCCAAAACAAAGTTAAAATCAAGTTTAAACAAAATGCAGTGGAATTTCCAAGAGGGAAAGTTGAGTTGAGGTAGGATGAGGGAAATCTTGAAAAGACTTCCTGTATTTGGTGTTGGGGCTGGCTCTTTATGGAAGGGTGGGATTAGATGGTGCACATTGGGAGTGAGCAGGAGGTTCATCTTAGAAGGGTAACAGAGAACACAGAGGTGGACGCAGTTAAGTGTGATCTGTGAGGAGGCCTTAGAATGCTCCATTTGGGTGGAGCAGAAAGTGTGAAACAGTCACTAGAGGCTCAGTCATGGAAATCTTTGCATATCATTACTAGTATTTTAATAATGAAAGAAAAAAAGAGAATACTTAAAGACAATATGCCATGTCTATAATGGAGGAAAATAGTGAGAATCTAAGTATACATAGTTAGAATAATGGGAAATGTTCTTAGATTTGTTAGATCCTCAAGGAAACCCGGAAAATGATGATACTTTGTTCTTTTTTTTTTTTTTTTTTTTTTGAGACAGAGTCTTCCTCTGTCACCAGGTGCCAGGCTGGAATGTAGTGGTGTAATCTCAGCTCACTGCAACCTCTGCCTCCCAGGTTCAAGCAATTCTTCTGCCTCAGCCTCCCAAGTAGCTGGGACTACAGATGCACGCCACTACACCCAACTAATTTTTGTATTTTAGTAGAGATGGGGTTTCACCATGTTGGCCAGAATGGTCTTGATCTCTTGACCTCGTGATCCACCCACCTTGGCCTCCCAAAGTGGTGGGATTACAAGCATAAGCCACCATGCTCAGCCGATGATACTGTTAAAAAATACTTCTTGTGTAAATTTAAAAAATACTAAAGTACTCATTACTTTACTTTTTGAAGACACTACTCTAGAAAATTCAGTCACAATATTGATAACATTTTTGCTTTATAAAGAAGTATGGTAGTGACACTCTATTATTATAATAAAGCCATAATCCTAATTCCTGGCCTTTGCTAGATAATTTCCTGATTCGACTTTAGAAATGGCTTCACAGAGCATTTTGAGAGATGTTGTAATATGAGTAATATAAGGTAGAAAATAATATTGCTATTAAAATGAAAGTCTGATGTTGAAATACATAAATGAACTTGCACTATAATAACTAGAGAAATCTTTTAGACATCCAAAAGTAAGTATATTTTTAGGTTTACTATTCAAAGAAAGACTGCGGAAAGTCAAAGGAATTTTATCTGATGCCTCTGCAAATGGAGAAGACAGTGTAAAATGAAAGGAATTTTAAAGGGCTTTAAATTTGGTTGAAATGGAATAGCAATCTCCTGCTTGAAACAACCAAAATAAATGCATGAAACAACAACATTGCATGGACATCAGGCAACAAAGGACAGTGATCTCTAAGGAGCGTGAGAAACGTGCAATTGAGGAAGGAGGCTAGCAGGACTTGCTTTCCAATCACAATGCTGCTGACAAAGCCAGTATCTGGTCAAAACAGGACGCAGTGAAGAAACTGGCAAAAGCCATCAGGTGGCCCAAAGGAAGCTTCTAGCTGCTCCCAGTGCTCATTAGCATAAGACACTGTCATCAGCACCAAGACAGCTTACAAATGTCATGGCAATAACCAGGAAGTTGCCCCCTCTTTTCTAGAAAGTTCTGAATGACCTGCCCCTTAATTTGCATTAATTCACTCCTTAATTTTGCATGTAATTAAAATTGGGTAAAAGTGGGTAGAAACACAGCTAGCGAACAGCTCACAAGAGCTGCTTTGGGTGCACTGCCTATGAGTTAGCCCTGCTCCATGAGGACAATTCTGGTTCAATAAAAGATTGCTGTCTAATACCACTGGCTCACCTTGAATTCCTTCCTGGGTAAAACCAAGAACTTTCCCGGGCTAAGACTCCAAGTTGGGGGCTCAGCTGCCCTGCATCAAAGTAAGCCCTAAGATCGTCCACCTTATGGCTCTGAGAAAGCTTTTAGGCCATGGCACAGGGAGGGGCAACCAGGTAGAGCATGGCGATCTCTCTGAGTTGAGACAGAGCTGGGAATTGGGGAAGCCAAGAGAGCAAGAGTTCTGAAGAGAAGAGAGCTGCACAGAGTGAGAACCCTGAACACCCGCAGAGAGTTCCCATGGGATCTTGAGCAGAGCACTGAACGGTATGTATGTGTGAGGAAACTCTCTGAGGATGTGGGGAAGAGTGATCCAAAAGACTGAAGAGAACAGCGCTTCCAAGAACACACGAGGCCAAAAATAGTGCCTGTTCCCAAAAACCAGAATGGAAAAACTTATAATTCAGGGAGCATCAGTTAATGTACTAAGAACCGCCTTGCCACTATAGTGGAGAAAAATTAATCCTAGACTAAATTCAGATCTGCTTCTAAGGAACAACTCTTATAAAAGCAAGCCCAGAAATGATCAAACTCTTTCAAAGTACCTTAACTACATCTCATAACAGAGCTAAAAAATATTTATAGGAATACAAAAATAGTCAACAACCAATGAAATAAATCCTCACTATCTAGCATTCAATGAAAAATTACCAGACATGCAAAGAAGCAGGAAAATACAGCCCATAATGAGAAGCAAAATCAGTGAATCAAAACCAACTCCAAAATGACACAGATTATAGAATAGGCGAGGACTTTAAAATGGCTATTCTGATCAAATTTCATATGTTTAAGAAGCTAGAGAAAAGATTAAAAATGCTAAGTAGTGACATGGAAGATCCAAATGAAACTTCTAGAGATGAAAACTTCAAAAACTGAGTTGAAAACTATGTTACATGAGAATTGCAGCAGATCAGAAATTTTAAAAGACAATATTAGTGACCTAAAAGACAGCATTAGATGCTATCTAAAATGAAACACAAAGAAAATAAAAGATTAAAAAAGAATTAACAGAGTGATCTCTTGGAAGGATGGGGCAGCTTGGGGGCCATGGCCAAGGTACAGTTGCTGGGTAACAAGTCAGAGTCTTGACACTTATCATAATGGCAGGAACTGCTTCTTCACCTAAGCACTTTGTGCTGGATAAGAAGGCAATCTTTGACCCGTTCCTGGAGTTTGTTACTGAGGATCACATATTGTTGAAGTATGTGAATCTCCCTTCTCAGCTCAAGATTCGAAGATCCAATCAGGGTGGAATAATAATGGCAACATATAAGAACCTAGAACTTGACTGAGCGACTGAGGATAATCAAGTAGAAACACAAAGATATAAAAACAAACTTTTTATCATTGGTAAGGTGCCATCTCAGAGATAAATGAAGGTGGCATTTTTTGGCAGGACAATCTCTGTTGTCAATGCAATGTTGTGGGATAAAGCTCTTCCTAGTGGGATTGGCCATACAACCAATTGCTTCCTGTTTAAAGAACCAATGGAAATAAAACCTGTCTTATGACAAAAGGATAAGATAAAAAGAGTGTGAAGACAGGTCATCAGGTGTCCTATGCCCTTCATATGGACAAAGACTTGGAAGCTGGCTGTCTTATCCACGTGTTTTGGCCAAAGACAAAGTGTGTCCTCTTGAGAGGTGAGCTGGTTTTAGTAGACAGTCCAGGCACAATTGTCACTACAGAGCTGGATAGCTGAATTGATGAGCATTGCTTAGATGCTCATGTCATTTTGGTTGTAAACTCTGAATCAGCACTAGCAAACACAGAAAAACATCTCTTCACAAGGCGAATGAGCAGTTTTCCAAGCCTAATAATTTAATTCTGAATAATTACTGGGATGTCTCTTCATCAGAGCCAGAATATATGGAAGATGCATGCAGACAGCACATAGAAAGATGCATTTCTTTGTGGAGGAGCTTCAAGTTGTGGATCCTTTAGAAGCACAGAATCATATATTCTTCATTTCAGCAAAGGAAGTTCTCAGTGTTAGACAGTACAAACCACAGGGGATGCCAGAAGGCAGTGAAGTACTTGCTAAAGGATTTCAGGAAAGATTACAGGAGTTTCAGAATTTTAAACAAATCTTTGAGGAATGTATTTCACAATCACCAGTGAAAACAAGGTTCAAACAGCATACAATCAGAGCTAAGCCAATACAAGATGCAAAAAACACAATGGATTCAATAAATGTGGCAGCAACAGAGAAGAGCTTATTTAAAGAAAGAGCGGGAAGAACAAATTGATAGACTGGACTTTATCCAAAACCGGTTGAACCTTTTAACACTCGATGTTAAGAAAAAAATCAGAGAGGTTACCAAGGAAGTGGCAAACAAGGTTTCGTGTGCAAAGACAGATGAAATTTGTTGACTGTTTGCTTCGGTTGATGAATTTTGCTCAGAGTTTCATTCTACTCCAAGTGTAATGAAAGAATATAAAGGTGATTTAAATAGGCACTTAGAAGACAGTATCAGAAGAAATATGGCTGATTGATGCACCAGTGAAGACGATGACTCAATGTCTAACCCCAGCAAGAAGTTATTAAAAATTTAAAACCATTACTTCCAGCTGATATATAGAATAAACTACATACACTGATCCCTTGCAAGAAATTTGATCTCAGTTATGACCTATATCGCCACAAATTGTGGTCAGATTTTCAAGAAGATACTGTATTCCATTTTTCCCTGGGCTGGTCTTCACTTGTGGATTGATTCCTGGGCCCTACAAATACTCAGAGGGTGCGCGCGGGATTGTCAAAGCCTATCTTTCCCTAGCTCTTTAGCCTCCACTCCCACTGCTCCTACCAACCCAGCAACACCAGATAATGCATCACACAAAGAACTCATGGTTACCTTAATAACAGGATTAGCTTCTCTTACATCTAGGACTTCTATGGGCATCACTGTTGGAGGAATAAATTGGAAAACTATAGGCTGATAATTCATATATGTTTCATTATGTGTGTATGGAGTTTGGCATCTTTATGAAAGGCTGTCCTGTACCACCTGTGCCAAGGAGAGAGGCTGGACACAGCAGTTCGTGAACCATGCATCTGAAAAATTTCAGATAATTGCTAACTTCAGGAGTGCAAACTGCAGCCACGAAGCACAAGAAATGGCTATCACTTTTGCTTGCCAATGCCAACTAGTTGTTGTTACTCAAAAACATCTGAAAGAAAAAAATTACTAGATTATCCAAAGAAATAGATCAGTCAGAGAACATACAAAACAATTCAAAGCTCTTTTTTTCATATTCTTAGCTTTAATAGTACGTTCCAGTCGACATTTCTACTCTCATAGCTATTAAACTTAATGGCTTCCAACAGTTTTCTTTTTTTTTAACTAATAAATTTATTTATTTTGAGATGGAGTCTCGCTCTGTCACCCAGGTGTGAGCTATCACACCCAGCCCTTGGGAGGATTTTTATTACTAATTTAATATACTTACTATAGTCCTAATTTATTTATTTATTTATTTATTTATTTATTTATTTATTTATTTCTGAGAAAGAGTCTCGCTCTGTCGCCCAGGCTGGAGTGCAATGGCACGATCTCGGCTCAGTGCAACCTCTGCCTCCCAGGTTCAAGTGATTGTTCTGCCTCAGCCTCCCAAGTAGCTGGGACTACAGGCTTGTGCCAGCACACCTGGCTAATTTTTGTATTTTTAGTAGAAATGGGGTTTTGCCATGTTTGTCAGGCTGTTCTCAAACTCCTGACTTCAGGTGATCCACCCACCTCAGCCTCCCAAAGTGCTGAGATTACAGGTGTGAGGCACTGTGCCTGGCCCTTTTTTTTTTTTTTTAATTTTACTTTAAGATACACGTGTGGAACCTGCAGTTTTGTTACATAGGTATACATGTGCCATGATGGTTTGCTGCACCTATCAACTCATCATCTAAGTTTCAAGCCCCTCATGCATTAGGTATTTGTCCTAATGTTCTCCCTTCCCTTGCCCCCATTCCCCGACAGGCCCCAGTGTGTGTGATGTTCCCCTCCCTGTGTCCATCTGTTCTCATTGTTCAACTCCCACTTATGAGTGAGAACATGTGGTATTTGGTTCTCTGTTCCTGTGTTAGTTTGCTGAGGATGCTGGTGTCCAGCTTCATCCATGTCCATGCAAAGGACGTAAATTCATTCCTTTTTATGGCTGCACAGTATTCCATGGTATATATATGCCACATTTTCTTTATCCAGTCTATCATTGATGGGCATTTGGGTTGGTTCCAAGTCTTTGCTATAGTAAATAGCACTGCAATAAACATATGTGTGCACGTGTCATTATAGTAGAATGATTTATAATCCTTTGGGTATACACCCAGTAATTGGATTGCTTTGTCCAATGGTATTTCTGGTTCTAGATCCATGAGGAATCACCACACTGTCTTCCACAATCTTTGAACTAATTTACACTCCCACCAACAGTATGAAAGTGTTCCTATTTCTCCACATCCTCTCCAGCATCTGCTGTTTCCTGACTTTTTAATGATCGCCATTCTAACTGGCATGAGATGGTATCTGGTTGTGGTTTTGATTTGCATTTCTCTAATGACCAGTGATGATGAGCTTTTTTTATGTTTATTGGCTGCATAAATGTCTTCTTTTAAGAACTGTCTGTTCATATCATTTGTCCACTTTTTGATGGGGTTGTTTTTTTCTTGTATATTTGTTTAAGTTCCTGGTAGATTCTGGATATTAGACCTTTGTCAGATAGATAGATTGCAAAAATTTTCTTCCATTCTGTAGGTTGCCTGTTCATTCTGATGATAGTTTCTTTTCCTGTGCAGAAGCTCTTTAGTTTAATTAGATTCCATTTGTTAATTTTCGCTTTTGTTGCAATTGCTTTTGGCATTTTAGTCATGAAGTCTTTGCCTATGCCTATGTCCTAAATGGTATTGCCTAGATTTTCTTCTAGGACTTTTATGGTTTCAGGTTTTACATTTAAGTCTTCAATTCATCTTGAGTTAATTTTTGTATAAGGTGTAAGGAAGGGATCAAATTTCTGTTTTCTGCATATGGCTAGCCAGTTTTCCCAGCACCATTTATTAATAGGGACTCCTTGCCTCATTGCTTGTTTTTGTCAGGTTTGTCAAAGATCAGATGGTTGTAAATGTATGGCATTATATCTGAAGCCTCTGTTTTGTTCCATTGGTCTATACATCTGTTTTGGTACCAGTACCATGCTGATTTGGTTACTATAGATTTGTTGTATAGGTTGAAGTAGGTAGTGTGATGCCTCCAGTTTTGTTCATTTTGGTTAGGGTTGTCTTGGCTATACAGGCTCTTTTTTGATTCCATATGAAATTTAAAGTATTTTTTTTTCTAGTTCTGTGAAGAAAGTCAAGGGTAGCCAGATGGGAATAGCATTGAATCTATTAATTACATTGGGTGGTATGGCCATTTTCACAGTATTGATTCTTCCTATCCATGAGCATGGAATTACTTTCCATTTGTCTGTGTCCTCTCTTATTTCCTTGAGCAGTGGCTTGTAGTTCTCCTTGAAGAGGTCCTTCACATCCCTTGTAAGTTGTATTCCCAGGTATTTTATTCCCTTTGTTGCAATTGCAAATGGGAATTCCCTTATGATTCAGCTCTCTGCTTGTCTATTATTGGTGTATAGGAATGCTTGTGATTTTTGCACACTGATTTTGTATCCTGAGACTTTACTGAAGTTGCTTATCAGCTTAAGGACTTTTGAGGGTAAGACATGGGATTTTCTAAATATATAATCATGTCATCTACAAACAGAGACAATTTGATTTCCTTTCTTCCTGTTTGAATTCCCTTTACTTCTTTCTCTTGCCTGATTGCCTGGGCCACAACTTCCAATACTCTGTTGAATAGGAGTGGTGAGTGAGGGCATCCTTGTCTTGTGCTGGTTTTCAAAGGGAATGCTTCCAGCTTTTGCTCATTCAGTATATTGGCTATGGGTTTGTCATAAATAACTCTTATTATTTTGAGATATGTTCCATCAATACCTAGTTTATTGAGAGTTTTGGCATGAAGGGGTGTTGAATTTTATTAAAGGCCTTTTCTGCATCTATTGAGATAATCATGTGTTTTTATCATTGGTTCTTTTTATATGATGGATTACATTTATTGATTTGCATATGTTGAACAAGCCTTGCATCCCAAGGATGAAGCCAACTTGATTGTGGTGAATAAGCTTTTTGATATGCTGCTGGATTCAGTTTGCCAGTATTTTATTGAGGATTTTTGCACCAATGTTCATCAGGGATATTGGCCTGAAATTTTCTTTTTTCATTGTATGTCTGCCAGGTTTTGGAATCAGGATGATGCTGGCCTCATAAAATGACTTAGGGAGGAGTCCCTCTTTTTCTATTGTTTGGAATAGTTTCGGAAGGAATGGTACCAACTCCTCTTTGTATCTCTGGTAGAATTCAGCTGTGAATTCATCTGGTCCTAGGCTTTTTTTTGATGGTAGGCTGTTAATTACTGCCTCAATTTCAGAACTTGTTATTGGTCTATTCAATGATTCTACTTCTTTCAGGTTTAGTCTTGGGAGGGTGTATGTGTTCAGGAATTTATCCATTTCTTCTAGATTTTCTAGTTTATTTGTGTAGCAGTGTTTGTAGTATTCTCTGATGGCAGTTTGTATTTCTGTGGGATCAGTGGAGATATCCCCTTTATTATTTTTTTATTGTGTCTTTTTGATTCTTCCCTCTTTTATTCTTTGTTAGTCTGGCTAGTGATCTATCTATTTTCTTAATCTTTTCAAAAAGGCAACACCTGGATTCACTGATTTTTTTGAAGAGTATTTTTATGTCTCTATCTCCTTCAGTTCTGCTCTGATTTTAGTTATTTCTTGTCTTCTGTCAGCTTTTGAATTTGTTTGTTCTTGCTTCTCTAGTTCTCTTGTCATATTAGGGTGTTGATTTTAGATCTTTCCCACTTTCTGATGTGAGCATTTAGTTATAAATTTCCCTCTTCACACTGGTCTTGTTGTGTCCCAGAGATTCTGACACGTTGTCTCTTTCTTCTCATTGGTTTCAAGTAACTTATTTATTTCTGCCTTAATTTTGTTATTTACCCAGTAGTCATTCAGGAGCAGGTTGTTCAATTTTCATGTAGTTGTGCAGTTTTGAGTGAGTCTCTTAATCTTGAGTTCTAATTTGATTGCACTGTGGTTTGAAAGACTATTTATTATGATTTCCAGTTTTTTATGTTTGCTGAAGAGTGTTTTACTTCCAATTATGTGGTTGATTTTAGAATAAGTGCTATGTGGTGCTGAGAAGAATGTATACTCTGTTGATCTGGGGTGAGGAGTTCTGTAGATGTCTATTAGGTCTGCTTGGTCCAGAGTTGAGTTCAAGTCCCAGATATCCTTGTTTATTTTCTGATTCATCTAATACTGACAGTGGAGTGTTAAAGTCTCCCACTATTATTTTGTGGGAGTCTAAGTCTCTTTGTAGGTCTCTAAGAACTTGTTTTATGAATCTGTGTGCTCCTGTATTGGGTGCATATATATTTAGGATAGTTAACTCTTCTTGTTGCATTGATCCTTTTACCATTATGTATTGCCCTTCTTTGTCTTTTTGGATCTTTGTTGGTTTAAAGTCTGTTTTATCAGAGACTAGGATTGCAACCCCTGCTTTTTTTTTTAATTTTAATTTTTATTTTTTGCTTTCCATTCACTTGACAAATATTTCTCCATCCCTTTATTTTGAGCCTATGTGTGTCTTGCACATGAGATGGGTCTCCTGAATACAGCACACCAATGGGTCTTGACTCTTAATCCAGTTTGCCAGTCTGTGTTTAATTGGGGAATTTAGCCCACTTACATTTAAGATTAATATTGTTATGTGTGAATTGTATCATGTCATCATGATGCTATCTGGTTATTTTGTACATTAGTTGATAGAGTTTATTCATAGTGTTGTTGGTATTTATATTTTGGTGTGTTTTTGTATTGGCTGTTACCGGCTTTTTCCTTTCCATATTTAGTGCTTCCTTCAGGAGCTCTTGTAAGGCAGACATGGTGGTGACAAAATCCCTGAGCATTTGCTTGTCTGTAAAGGATTTTATTTCTCCTTCACTTATTAAGCTTAGTTTGGCTGGATATGAAATTCTGGTTAAAAATTATTTTCTTTAAGAAGTTGAATATTGGCCCCCATTCTCTTCTGCCTTTTAGGGTTTCTGCAGAGAGATCCACTGTTAGTCTGATGAGCTCCCCTTTGTAAGTAACCTGACCTTTCTCTCTGGCTGCCCTTAATATCTTTCCCTTCATTTCAACCTTGGAGAATCTGAAGAGTGTGTGTCTTGGGGTTGCTCTTCTCGAGGAATATCTTAGTGGTGTTCTCCGTATTTCCTGAATTTGAATGTTAGCCTGTCTTGCTAGGTTGGGGAAGTTCTCCTGGAAAATATTCTGAAGTGTGTTTTCCAACTTGGTTCCATTCTCACTGTCATTTTCAGGTACCCCAGTCAATTGTAGATTTGGTCTTTTCACATAGTCTTATATTTCTTGGAGGCTTTGTTCATTCCTTTTCATTCTATTTTCTCTAATCTTATTTTCACACCTTATTTCATTAAGTTGATCTTCAATCTCTGATATCCTTTCTTCCACTTGCTCAATTCGGCTATTGATACCTGTGTATGCTTTGTGAAGTTCTCATGCTGTGTTTTTCACCTCCATTAGGTCATTTATGTTCTTCTCCAAACTGGTTATTCTAGTTAGTGGTTCCTGTAACATTTTATCAAGGTTCTTAGCTACCTTGCATTGGGTTAGAACATGCTCCTTTAGCTGAGAGGAGTTTGTTATTACCCACCTACTGAGGCCTGCTTCTGTCAATTCATCAAACTCATTCTCTATCCAGTTTTGTGCCCTTGCTGGAGAGGACTTGCAAACATTTGGAGGAGAAGAGGCATTCTGGTTTTTGGAATTTTCAGCATTTTTGCACTGGTTTTTCCTTATCTTCATGGATTTATCTACCTTTGGATTTATCTACCAAAGGTTGATGACCTTTGGGTGGGGTTTCTGTGTGGGCATTCTTTTTGTTAATGTTGATGTTATTCCTTTCTGTTTGTTAGTTTTCCTTCTAACAGTCAGGTCCCTCTTCTGCAGGTCAGCTACAGTTTGCTGCAGGTCCACTCCAGACCCTGTTTGCCTGGGTATCAGCAGTCAAGCCTGCAGAACAGTAAAAATTTTGCCTGCTCCTTCCTGTGGAAGCTTCGTCCCAGAGGGGCAATGGCCTGATGCCAGCTGGAGCTCTCCTGTATGGGGTGTCTGTCAACCCCTGTTGGGAGTTCTCTCCCAGTCAGGTGGCATGGGGGTCAGGTACCCACTTGATGAGGCAGTCTATCCCTTAGCAGAGATCAAGCACTGTGGGGAGAATCCTCCTTGTCAGGATCCATTGCTCTTTTCAGAGCTGGCAGGTAGGAACGTTTACACCTGCTGAAGCTGTGCCCACAGCCGCCCCTTCCTCTAGGTGCTCTGTCCCAGGGAGATGGGAGTTTTATCTATAAGCCCCTGACTAGGGCTGCTGCCTTTCTTTCAGAGATGCCCTGCCCATTGAGGAGGAATCTAGAGAGACAGTCTGGCCACAGCTGTTTTGTCATGGTGTGTTGAGTTCTGCCCAGTCTGAACTTCCTGGCCTCCTTAGCACTGTCAGGGAAAACCGTCAGGAAAAACAAGCCTCAGTAATGGCAGACGCCCCTCTCCCTACCAAGCTTGATCATTCCAGGTCAACTTCATACTGCTGTACTGGCAGTGAGAATTTCAAGCCAGTGGTTCTTAGCTTGCTGGGCTCCGTGGGAGTGGGACCCGCTGAGCGAGACCACTTGGCTCCCTGGCTTCAGCCCCCTTTCCAGGGGAGTAAATGGTTCTGTCTTGCTGGGGTTCCAAGTGCCACAGGGGGGAAAAAAAAAAAAAAAAACCTCTTATAGCTAGCTTGGTGTCTTCCCAAATAGCTGACCAGTTTTGTGCTTTAAACCCAGGGCTCTGGTGGTGTAAGCACACAAGGGAATCTCTGGGTTTGTGGATTGCAAAAACCGTGTGAAAAGCATAGTATCTGGGCCAGATAGCACAGTCCCTCACAGCTTCCCTTGGCTCGGGGAGGGATGCCCCGGCTCCTTGCACTTCCTGGATAAGGTGATGCCCCACCTTGCTTCTGCTCACTCTCCATGGGCTGCACCCACTGCCTAACCAGTCCCAATGAGATAAAGAGGGTACCTCAGTTGGAAATGCAGAAATCACCCACCTTCTGCACTGGTCTTGCTGGGAGGTGCAGATTGGAGCTGTTCCTATTCTGCCATGTTGCCAGATCTCAACCCCTCTCCTTTTTTTTTTTTGAGACAGTCTCATTGTGTTGCCCAGGCTAGAGTGCAGTGACATGATCACAGCTCACTGCAGACTCGACCTCCTGGGATCAAGAGATACTCCTGCCTCAGCCTCCCAGAGTGCTAAGATCACAGGTATGAGACACTGGGCCTGACCAATTCAAAGTTCTTAAGAAATAAACCTGCTCAAATTGAAAATGAGCTGTAGAATTTTACTATGCAGTTTCTATATTCAAGCAATAAAGAAGAATCTTAACAACAGAGATTGTTTGGGCAACCATCACAGAAGGAAACAAAACTTGCAAGATTGGGGTATTTGTCATTTTTATAAAATGACTTTTAAACATGAATTATGCTAACTGCACCCAAATAACAAGACCCTGTGTCTATTCTGGTAATGATCTATATCAGGGTGTTTGCTTTCTTTAAGAGTGTTATGATATGTCCTTAATTTTAATTTTGGGTAAAGAAAAGGCTAAATTATTTGATTCATTAAAATAATGAATTAGTTCAAAGCAATAGTTCCAACTCTGTGACTCCTGAGGGGTGGGACCTTGATCTCTTAATTAGGTCTTTATTTTTTTAATTCTGAAAACCTCTGCTTCCTGGCATCTAGGAGTTTGATGTTGATCCTTTCATATTTTCTCAAAACTAGTTTTTGATGCTTTTTTAATGGGAATAGTTACTTTTTTATTTTGCTTTATAAACTGCATTGCTTGAACCATCAAAAATATTCACAGAATGGCCAAACGTATGTATAATTGGAGTCCCCAAAGGCGAGACATGGGAGAAACTGAAAATTTTTTTTGAAGAAACAGTGTACAAGGTCATTTTGCAGAGTGAGGAATTCTTTAAAGAATTGAGAATTATAATCCAAACTACCACTTCCTTCTGTCATAGATGCAGATTTTCAGGACTCTCACAGATAAGTAGGTCTACCATTGGAGTCACTTCTAGTAGAAAATCAAGAGGCAGCTTAAGTTAATTTTCGGGGAATGACCCCAAGAACTTATGGGGTTGATTTGTTTGTTTGTATGTATCTGCTTTGTGTGTATGTGTTGTTCACTTTTTGTTTTAGTCTTTTATCAATGAATGAGAGAGATGCACTAGTTTCTGTTTCATGTAGCAATTCTCTGTGACTCTGGATATTTTGCTGTCCATCTAATTCCCACACTCACAGTGCATCAGATTTAATGGAGGACTCCTCTGGCTATTCTTAGGTGAAGAATTTGGGGCCTGTGTATTTTCTCACTCTGCATCCGCTCTGTTTTCAGTTTTCATGTGGAAAGATTTTCAAACTCTCAGCATTAGCAGACTTTATAATGGGTCTACTGGGTCTTGATTCCTTGATGTCACCTCCATTGTGGGAGATATGGACTTAGCTCTCCAACATTTTCTCCCCACCTTTTTCCTCTTCCTCATTCTCCCAACAATTCAATATCATTTAGGTCACATTGGTCCATGGTGCTTTCATAATTGCAGCCTTATAAATACTGTTCTCTGCTGAGTCACGTTGTATATCATGAATTCAGTCTTTTTATTATACACTTTTTGTACATAAACTAGCGCATCTCTACTTTTTCATTTACTTTTCTTATTATCTCTATCTCACCCTCTAAGCTGTTCAATGCAATTATGTTTTTTGTTAAACTATCCGACTGAATGCCAGCTCCATCTTCCCAATCTCTGCCCTCATCCTAAATAAATCTGCACTTGCTACTCTTCAGGCTACTGTCTAGCAGTTGTCCTGGGACTCCCCTTTCGGGGTATCTTGGGAATTCTCTTCACTACCCTGCTGGGTTGGAGTCTCTGATTTTAAATCCCATGTCATCATCTTTCTTGGTATTTTCTCTCATTTGTACAGAAGACCTCTTCTAGTACCCTAAAAAAAAAAAATGGTGCCCAGGAGATAAGTTTCTAAGTCTTCACATCTCTAACAATGACCTCATTTTATTCTCATACTCGATTAATAGTTTAATTCATTATGGAAGTCCAGGTTGAATATAATTTTTCTTCAGAATTTTGAGGCACATACCAGTTTGTTTTCTATTTTTAATAATGTTGAGAAGTGTAATAACATCCTCTCCCCACTCTTTTGTAAGATGATCTGTTTTTTTCTCCACTCTCTGGAAGGTCTTTGTGATTTCCTTTTTCACTCATGTTTATAATGGCATGCATTGCATTGACATTTTTTCATTCATTATTCCGGGACGTGGAGGCCCTCTCAGTTTGAATAGCCATGTCCTTCCCTTCTGGGAAAAGTCACAAGTATGTTTCTTTGGTAAGTTTCCCCTACTGTCTTTTGTGGTCCTAGTTCTTCAAATTTACCCGTCAGTCAAAGGTTGGAAGGTTGGATTCCTTGGATTGAGCCACTCATTTTCTCTTTCTTTCTTTTTCTTTTTTTTTTTTTTTTTTTTTTTGAGATAGAGTCTTGCTCTGTCACCCAGGCTGTAGTGCAGTGGTGTCATCTTGGCTTCCTGCAACCCCTGCTTCCTAGGTTCAAGGGATTCTTGTGCCTCAGTCTCACAAGTATCTGGGACCACAGGCATGCAACACCATACCTGGTTAATTTTTATATTTCTAGTAGAAATGGAGTTTTACCATGTTGGCCAGGCTGGTACCAAACTCCTGGCCTCAAGTGATCTGCTCACCTCGGCCTCCCAAAGTGCTGGGCTCACAGGCATGAGCCACCATGCCTGGCCAGAATCCATCAGTTTTTATTTTACCTTCTAGAAGACTGATTTGACAATATTTTCCAATGTTTTTATTAAAATT
>CAUYLG010014994.1:0-19667 GCA_963573385.1 Cacajao melanocephalus | reverse complement strand
AAAGTGACCACATAATTGGAAGTAAATCACTCCTCAGCAATTGCATAGCATTTCTCAGGTTTAAATAAAATATTGGTTGGCTGCTTGTTTGTTATTTTCATCCCTTATTCCTTCCTGTCTCCATTGTTAAGCACAATTATTGGTATAAAAGAGGTTTTTAATACCCGTTTTTAGACTGCATTCTAGCCTGGGCAATAGAACAAGAATCCCGTTCTCTCTCCCTATTTCTCTTCCTCTTTCTTTCTCTCTTACTTTTTTTTTCTTTCTTTCACTCTTTCTTTTTTCTTTCAAAAAAAAAAAAAAGAAAGAAAATGGACTACAAAGAGAAGATAATTTCATTTTAGCGCTGTTTTTCATCTCAGCTATTACAGTTTCTGAGTTGACAGGGGACACTGCTAACTCACTCCTGTATCAAAAGAGAAATCATAATGAAAATGAGAAGATATTTAGTATCAAATTTTATTGAAATGATACTTATCAACATTAGGAGCTATTCTTCCCTTATGTCTGACTTTGCCAAAGAGATTTTCCTGCTACATGTCTCAACTGCTAATGCATACAGAGGCAGCATGGTATAAGTCTAGACGCTGAGGCCAGACTACCTGGGTTGAAGCAAGATCTAGACTTTCTAGCTCTGTGCCTCGGTTTCCTCATCAGTTAAAAAAGGCAATACTAATACATATTTATGCATATATTACATTTTGGGCGCTCCTAATCCAAAAGTCTGGAATTCAATATGCTCTGACATCTAAAACTTTTGAGCACTGACATCACAAATGGACATGACATTGCAAGCGGAGAATTCTACCCCTGACCTCAGTGGGTCACAGGAGAAACAGGGGCACACTGCATCTGGTTTATTTAGCAACCCCAAGGAAAAATAAAACTACCTTCAGGCTATGTATATAAGGTGTATTCAAAACATTAATGAATTTTGTGTTTAAACTTGGGTCTCATTCCCAAGATACCTCATTATGCATATGCAGATATTCCAAAATCTGAAAAAACCTGAAATCCGAAACACTTTTGGTATCAAGCATTTTGGATAAGGGACACTCAGCTTATATGAGGTTAAATGAATATTGGCAAGGCATTAAAATCAGTGTCTGGTACACAAGTGCTGAGTGTTATTTATGTTTTCTTTTTTAAAGAAGAAACGAAAGAAGAAAATAAAGTTTATTGCCCTTGACAATGTTCTTCCCACTTAAAGCTGTGGGAAGTCAGATTTTAAGTGAAGCAAGAAGAAATTTCCATCTCAACATGATTTATTTTCCTTGCACCTTACATTTTGCCACAGTGGGAAACTATAGTGGAACCATGTTGTGTTCTCAGCTACTATGTATATCTTGGTCAAAACTGGTTTTCAGAGTAACCCAACACCCACCAAGAAGGGACCTTTAAAGGTACTCTAGCTGACAGCAGCCTCCTCAATTCCTGGTTGTAAAAGCATCCATCTTAATCACTGGCAGGAGTTCTATGTTCCTAGAACTAAAAGATAACAGTTTTGAAAGAAACCACCGCATTCCTGCTTTAAAAAATCTGGCCAGGCATGGTGGTTCATGCCTATAATCCCAGCACTTTGGGAGGCTGGGGCAGGCAGATCACTTGAGGTCAGAAGCTCAAGACTGGCCTGGCCAATATGGTGAAACCCTGTCTCTACGAAATACACAAAATTAGTCAGGCATGGTGGTGTGTGCCTGTAGTCCCAGCTACTCGGGAGGCAGAGGCAGGAGAACTGCTTGAGCTCAGATTATGCCACTGCGCTCCAGCCTGGGTGACAGAGTGAGACTCTGGCTCAAAAAGAAACCTAAGAAGAAAATAAATTCTTATTTTCTTCACATGTGCAGAACAAGGAACAAAAATCTTAGTATAATAAAATGACACGAATGAAAGGCTGCTCCTATTGCATTTTGACAGCTGACATCATTGCAGGGAGCCAACTGCCTGATGAGGGCCAAATATTCCAAAGGGCTGCTGTTGTGGAACCAGAAGCAACCTTCATTTCATGTTTTGGGGGTGAAAGAGTACTTCTTAAAAAAAAAAAAAACAGAAGAAAAGAGTGGCAAAACTTCAGTTCAGAAAGTTGAAACAGTCCCTTTCTCATTTTCCTCTTGGCTCTCCCCGCCCCATTTGGATCCTATTTGCCTAGAGTTCCCACAGTGCTGCCCCGTCCTCTGCTGAGAAAGATAATCAGCTTTCCTCTCCCCTGCTGATGGTCTTGGCTGAGATGCTGACACAGCCATCTCCTGTTATTGTAATTAGACACTGAACTAGCAGATACTGAAACCGCACACTTTGATGTGTTTTGACTGAATCAAACACCACAAGGGTGCTCCTAAGGAAGCAGACTTGGAATGCATGTGTTCAGAAGTCCAGTCTCAAGCCCAAAACAATCTGTTCTAAATAGGGAGTCAGATGTGGGTAAAAAAATGTCCTGGTTATGGCCACAATACCCTAAATATTTCCCACCCAAGCATCTTATGTAAGTACATGCACTTCTTATCTTAATACTAGATTATGACATTCCTTTAAGAGTGATCTCTTTCTGTTTCTACAGAGAAGGCACCTGGTACCCTCCTCATCTCATTCCTGGAATGACTCAGTATTTGAGAACTAAAAAGCAAAAGCTCTTGGAAAAGCTGTGTTTTCACATGAGGATGGCAATCAGTATGATAGATAGAGACTCTTTATAACCTTCCAAGTCAAAAGAAAGAAAACCCAGCAACGGTGATTCATGTTCTCAAATCTTGAGCTGGTGAATTCAAAAGCTTTCTGTGGGAGTCAGGAGGCAACTGAGAATAAGGTATTGTCCTTAACAAGCTTACAGCAGCTTTCCTAAGAGATAGTCTTATGAAAGTGTCTTGGAAGTGCTAGAATTTTAGATTTCCTTTCTTCCTGGCCACCCATCCTATGTTCCTAAATCAGTACTCGGAGGCTAGGCATGTTAAGAGGCTTGCACATTACCACCGAGTACCTATTCACTGTCTGCCAGACTGTGGGCTTATAGCTGTTTGCACTAAGCTAATAAAAAATGATCCAGGCACAGGAGAAGTTCCACCTTCACTGGTCACTGAGAACATCCTTCTCTACTATACTATATACCCGCTTCATTAAATATCTCAAAATGTTGCTTTTTTTTGAGATGGAGTACTGCTCTGCCCAGGCTGGAGTGTACTGGCGTGATCTCAGCTCACTGCAATTTCACCTCCCAGGTTCAGGCAATTCTCCTGCCTCAGCCTCCCGAATAGACTACAGGTGCCCACCATCACACCTGGCTTTTTGTTTTGTATTTTAGTAGAGATGAGGTTTCACCATGTTGTGAACTCCTGAGGCTGGTCATCAACTCCTGAGCTCAGGCAATCCGCCCACCTTGGCCTCCCAAAATGCAAAATGCAAAAAAAAAAAAAAAAAAAAAAAAAAAAAGAGAGAGAAAGGAAAAGAAAGGAAAAGGTCATCTCATTGCTACCCAGCTACCATACTGCAAGTCAATGTAAGAAAGATCATCAAATATAAAATCACACTTGTACTGAAATCCTCTGTATATCACTGATGTTCCTAACAAATAAAAAAATCCTGTATCTTTTTCATTGTAAATTTCATGTTATTTTATTAAAACTTTTAGGTTTTCTTTCATCTCCAAGGCAGGTCAAGGTATATTATACATGAAAGAAGTCTTTTGAAAACACATATTCTGACTTTACTAAATTTACAGGGGACAAAAGAGGTCAAGAAAGGAGGGAGAAATTAAGCAGATGTATTCCAGAGGGAGTTCATGCATCTTCGGTTTGCCAAACTTCATGCCTGTCAATTCTGTTTGCAGATAACATCATGATGTCATTATTTAGCCTGTTGTTCTATTTTTTGCTTATAACATTGTATGTCTGCTTTTTCCATCCTTATCCTTCTCGATCACTCTGTGGCCCAAGGCACAGATACCTTCCCTCTTCACAGTACCCCTCTCTTCTTGGAGCTTCTAGGACCCCACCATCATCAGGTTTCTATTATGCATTTTTATACTTTCTGTGTGACCTAAGCCACATCTATGGCTTCAACTATTATCTTAGATCTTGTAACTCCTTAAATCTAAGCCTCCTGAGGCTTGCTCATGAGCTCCAAAGCCTTATTTCTAATTTCCTACAAAACACTTCCACCTGGAAAGGTAGACTCAGAATACTCAAAACTCAAGTCATCATCCCTGTCCATCCCCTTACCATCCAATGGTCCACTTTTCAATGACCAGCACCTAGTGGCTGAAGCCTGGCATCCTCATCTTCTCCCTGCTCCATGCAGTTGGTCATCTGGTCACCTCAACTGTATCTCTCACTTAATCTCTTCTGAGCCTGTCCCTTGCGCTGATCAGTGCCTTATTTTAAGCCCCTGTCATTTCTCACTCATATTTCTACACGAGCCTGGTAACTAGCATCCCAGCCTCCAGGTTTGGACCCCTGGCCTTCCCAAGTCAGCCTTCCCACTGCCATCACTGTCCTGAGTCATCGTGCCCTTGTCTAAAATCATTTGGTTAAAATCCCAGCTTACTATGGTGTGTGATGACCCTTGTGATGCCTGCTTGCTCTTCCTGTCTTGCCCACCCTCCAAAAGACCATATATTTTCCAAAACGCTGGAAGACATGCCTCATGTACTCTGATGCCAACCTGCCTTTGCCTATACACGTTCCTTCTATCAGAAACCCTCATTTATCTTATTTGCTTGGTTCATTCCTATTCACCTTCCAAGACCCCAGCTCAAATGTCAATTTCCCAAGGAAGCCTTTCCTAACTTCGCCTATGCCCTTTCTCCTTGGGTGTTCCCCGAATCACCAGTGACCAATCTGTCAGACTTCCCTACAACCTGGGCTTTTTCATCTGGCTCAGAAAACTCACTTCATTTTAATACAACTGCCAATGACTCTCCCCCTTTGACTCAGCACTAGGAGGATGGGAACTATATTGTGTTTTGTCTCCTTATCCCCAAAACTCAGCATGCAGACTCAGGGTTCAATGTGGTCGGTGGGTGAAGGAATAGATTCATGGGGGTGGGAGGAGGTTACAAGCTGCTTTACCTGTCTCTGCAGATGTTTTCTTGCCCTAAGCTGTGTACTCTTCGCCATCCTTTCCTAAGTGCTACCATATTTGAGTTTTACCATGAAGGGAATGTCTTCTAGATGGGAAAAATCACTGGCCTCTTTTAACCAGTGTGTCCAGTGTTCTCTGCTAGTAAATTAAACAAGTGGAAGCTAAAGTCTTGACGGTGACCTTCAGTGTCCTTCCAGTCTGGTTCACTGCACTCCTATGACTTTCCTGACAACATTTCCTGCAATCTAGGCTTTATTACACTTCTGCTCCAACCACACAGACCTCCTTCCTACACCCTGAGAACACAGGGCTGGCTCCCACCTTAGGGTCTTTGCAATTGTCCAGAATGATAAAATCTTCTTCCTCCAAATAGCTACAATTTCAGGTGTTTGCCCAAACATCACCTTCTCAGTGATGCCTTCTTTAACTACCCCTGGCCCCCTCAGATTTCCTGTGTTCTGGGTTCTCCACTTTGTTTTTTTATCTCCATAGTGTCTATTGTCTGGCACACTATATATTTTAATTGTCTCTATGAATGGAAGCTCCCCCTAAGAAGGGATTTTGTCTGTTTCATTCCCTGCCAAGTCTCCAGAATCCAGTTCTCAGTACACAGCGAGTGCTCAGTGATTTGCCTTCCACACTAGGTAATGGTTTTCAAGTTTTTAAAAAGCACCAACAAAAAAACAACAAAACAGACAACCCAATTTTTAAAATGGGCAAAAGACTTGAATAGACATTTTTCTGAAGAACATATACAGAGGGCCAATACACAATGAAAAAATGTTCAACGTCACTAATGATTAGGGAAATGCAAACCAAAACTACAGTGAAATACTACCTCACACTTAGAATGATTACTGTATTAATGAAAAAACAGAAAATAACAAGTGCTGGTGAAGATGTGGAGAAATAGGAGCCCCTGTCTGTTGTTGGTAGGAATGTAAAATGGCGCGGCCACTGTGGAAAACTATGGCAGTCCCTCAAAAAATTAGACAGAATTATCATATGATTCATATTCATATCATATTATTCATCAAATCCTCCCTCTAGGTATATAGCCCAAAGCATTGAAAGCAGGAACTCAAAGAGCTATTTGTTCACCTATGTTCACAACAGCATTATTCAGAATAGCTGAAAAGTAAAAAAATTGTGGCTCACATTACAACATGGGCAAAACCTTGAGAACATTATGCTAAGTGAAATAAGCCAGGAACAGAAAGGCAAATATGGTATCACTCTACCTATGTGAGGTGCCTGCAGTGGTCAACTCATGGAGACAGGAAGTAGACTGGTGGTCACTAAGGCATGAAGGGAGAAAAGGGGAGAGTGCGTGTTGAATGAATACAGAGTTTCAGTTGAAGAACCTGAAAAAGTTCTGGAGATGATGATGGTGATGGTTGTACAAATATGTGAATATACTTAATGCCACTGAACTATATGCCTAAAATTGGTAAATTTTATGTTATATACATTTGACCACAATTTTAAAAAAAGCAAAAGAAGGTCAACTCTTGTCTTAAACTCAGTAAGAAGTTTAATAGGTAAGGCAGATAGAAGTGAAGTTGCCGCAGTCAGAGCCAGAATGGAGCACCAGGGTTTTCCACTCTGCTGGCTTCTTGCTCTTGGAAAACGGACCCTACCACGATTGGGAACCGCCACAGAGGAGGGTCAAAGCTCCATCCCAAAGTGCTTATGCATCGGTTTCGCTGTTTTTAAGGACAAGAAGTTAAAAAGTCACCCCTGGCTCCATTTCTAGAAGGAACTTAGTAAAAAGGAAAAATGCCATCACCAACTGGCCTTGGGCCAAATGTGAATACGGACTGATTTTTAGAGAGACCAGTTTAATAAACCCCAGTGGCAAGGGGGAAACATCAGGGGAAAGAGCAACGCTAAGTCACTGGCGCTCATATTCAATGATCATGGACACCTCGCACTTTCCGAGCCCTTTCCCATAATAACAATCCTCAAAACAATCCTGTCAAGCAGGTATGGAAGGAATTGTGTAATCTCCAGTTCACAAGTGAAGAAACATACAAAGTTCAGTCACAGAGAATAACTGAAATGGGACTGACCTCAGGATAATAATCACAAACACTTATTATGGATTTATTAAGACACTTGCTCATTTTTCCATGGACTGTTGGAGTTCATATTTCCAATCAGCCTCCTTCTACCATTTGGTAGTTACTGCTGCTGTTATTCCTTTTTAGAGTAGGGAAACTGAGGCTCAAAGAACAACCATCCCAAAATTAAGTAGCATCTCACTCCAGGGCCTCTGCACTTAACCATCACCAATCTATATTGCCCATCTGGGTCCTCAGCTCTGGTTCTTTGGAAAAGGCCTTCCTTCAACCTAGAAAACAGGTATGACTGATAAATTCCCCTGAGTCAACTCTAAATTAAACTAGTACTAACAAAATAATATTATTATTCCCTGAGCATAGTTGCAATGAGACACTATTGCTAAAACTAAGAATAGATTCCTAGATTGTTTAAAATCCTATGAAAAGTTTTACACAAAAAACATCCTCAAGATGATCAGAATGAATAGTTACATTTGGGTCTGTCCATTCTGTGTCTCCTGATTTTCCCAGGAAACATCTCTCTATAAATCAAATCATCTCCTGCCAGACAGAGTGTTGATGACTCCCCGACCTTTGCTGAGAGCTTCTTCAGAGCTTTCTGAGGATATGTCTGCTTTATTTTCCAGAAACTGGAGATAAGAGAAATATTTTGTGGTTTTTCAAGAGGGTTCAGTCTGCAAGGCCACCCCATGGGCTGCAAGAGTTTTGGGCCAACTGAAACAGATATTAATTTGGAAGAACGTCAGGCACGGGCTGCAAATGGGCGACAATCATGGGCAGGCAAGGAGGAGAAAAAGGCAGAGTCACAGCAGGGCTTGAAGCAACAGCCAGAGTTACTTCCACCCCTCAGGAGAGGCTTTCGGACTACTTCCTTACAAAAACCTAGAAGTGGCTCCTTTGAAACCACCAAATATTGTGTGTACATGTCAATGATTACAACAAGAGCTAGATACATATGGTGTGGGTGTTTCATTTACTTTGTGTTAAAAACCTAACCACAAGCTCATCATACATGTGTCACCTTCAGCTTGGAATGCGTGATGCCCCGATGACAGGCCCGCCACCCAACTAACTCAGGGGACATTGCGTTCTCACTTCCATTCCAGACTTAGGGGAAGCCCTAATGTCTTCCAGTGGGACCACAGTGTGCGCCATTCCTCTCACCTGAAAACCAAGGATCAAGAAGGGTCTTACCGAGTTCTCCTTCAGCTGCAGCCCTTCCCCATTGGGAAGGGAGGACCGTCTCTTGGATGAGTTCCTATTTGGGGTTGAGGTCACAGCCCCTGCCTTCTTCTTCACAGTGAGCACCTCACAGCTGGCTTGGTCTTCATTGTGTGTGCTCTTCCCAGCATTGATAACCCTGGAGAAGATGCCAGAAAAGCTGGTCAGACAGACTGATAAAGCTGAGAGCACAGTCCCTTGTCAAGGGTCAGCCAAGACAGTCTTTACAACCGGCCCGGAACTACAGCCCAGCTTAATGCAAAGAACATTACGGTCTTGGTATTTTATGTTCCCAAATAAATGAATTTTTCAAAAAATGGAATTATGTTAGCACTCATTAAAATATTTACTAAGGAAGTTGTTTTGAGACTGTTCACCTTCACAGGTGTCTGACAGACGTGATCAACTCCGCTGACCCATTCTAGTCAAAACACACAAGGCAATCACTCTTTCAGGTTAAGGACAGCGAATTTTTTGGCAATTACAATGAAGACAGATCATCTGGCTCAGGGAATTCTGTTTCACTTCTCCAAGTGATAAAGAGCAAAACCTTCATCAATCTTACCAAAGTACATGGTAGTAGTTTACAGTATGTCGTCAAAATCCAAGGTAACAGAGAATCATATTTCACTACTGCCACACCCATTTTTGCTTTACACAAAGCAAGCAAATGGATCAAAGGTTTACTCTTTTAATACTATTTTTCACTTCTTTTTTCCTGTAGAATACTACTTACCACACTGGGCTATAGGCACTCTGATTTGGACACCAAGACACATAATAATAATATCATGGCATGTCGATACTGCTTTGCTCTAATTACTAAATGTTTAAAGCATAGAAACGCTGCGGAACACATGCTCCATCATTCCTGCACCTTTTTCTCTATCAGGTGATAGACTATAGCATCAACTCTTGGGTTTCTGCACCAGTTTCTTCTTGAGTAATTAAGCAGCAGCTAAAACAGATTTCCTTAAAGAGATTTCTCCTTGATCTGCCACTGCCCGTGTTTCCTTTCTAAAACTTCAATAGTGTCACAGTACTGACAGAATGAGTGTGGAGTTTATAGAACTCAGTAGCAAGGAAAGAAAAGGGTTTTCTCTTTTTAAGGTAAACTAAATAAAAATTCACTTTATAAGTGTGGTGTGTACACTGCCCTATTAATTGAGTTGCACAGCCTCCTAACAGTTAAAATTATTTGCAAATGACTTTTTAAAAACTTTTTCATTCTACAATAATTATAGGCTCACAGTAAATTCCAAAAATAGTACAGAGTCCCATGTATCTTTTGACCAACTCCCCAAACGGTAACATCTTATGTAAGACAGTACAATATCAAAACCGAGAAAATGACATTGATACAATACTCTCACCCAGACTCCTGACCTTATTCAAATTTCACCAGTTCTTCCATCAAATAGCTTTTAGTACTAAAAACGGTATCAATCTCCGTGAGCCAGCACCCACATGGCACAACCAAACAGGAAATTGAAAGCAAATTGAGACTTGAGTGCCGCAAGATCTAAGCCAGCGTGTTTCAAGCACGCTTCTGTCAAACTCTGGAATTCTACTGAGCCGCTTCAGACATTTTCACGTTTTATTTTTTTAATGTATAAGGATTTTTTAAAATGCACGAATTTAAAAATTCATTCCCATCTTTACATGTGAACAAATACATGCTAGTGAATACACTTTTGACAGCTTTAGCATAGTAAGCCATCTATCTTTTCTCTTCAACTGACCATATCAACTGGAAGATTATTTTTTAATTACTATTTGCAATTACTTATCTGCAAGTTCTAACAAAAAGATCTTACCAGTCATCTATTTCCTCAATTTCAACTTTCTGTATTAATCAAAATTGCTTCACTGGTATTGAGGAAGGAGACGCAGGCATTTGGGATTCCCTCCCCCTCTGTCATCCACTGTGCATCTCAACAGAAGAGAGAGCAGGCCAGCTGGCGCCTCCTGAATCTCCTTCCTGAAAATAACATGCGTGGTCTTGGGGAAACTCTCTGGAAGACACTATTTTTACTTAAAACAAGATCAAACCAGAAACCTTTTCACCTGTGAGCCCTAAAACTGTAAACCAGAACCCCTTCATATGTGATTCCTGAAACTGTAAACAAAGACCTTTTCACATGTGAGTCCTAAAACTGTAAACCGGAACCCTTTCATATGCGATTCCTAGAGCTATAAACCTAAGATTCTTCCATGTGTAACATCTAACATATAAACCTATATAAAGGCAGAACCTTCCTTTTTTAGATGAGCTGGGCTTTCGACAAATTACTGCCTGGTCTCCCAGCCAAATAAACTCTTCTCTCCTTTATTCGGTGTTCCAGAGATCAGTTTCCCGCGGCCTCTCCTGCTACAGTCTTACTGGGCTTACTATGAATTTCAACTTAAGCACACACACACACAAATATATATACATATATTTTCTTTTCTTTTTTGAGATGGAGTCTCACTCTATCGCCCAGGCTAGAGTCCAGTGGTGCAATCTCGGCTTACTGCAACCTCCGCCTCCCGGGTTCAAGTGATTCTTCTGTCTCAGCCTCCTAAGTAGCTGGGACTAAAGGAACGCATTACCATACCCGGCTAATTTTTTGTATTTTTAGTAGAGATGAGGTTTCACCATGTTAGCTACGCTGGTCTCAAACTCCTGCCTCAGGTGATTCACCCACCTCGGCCTCCCAAAGTGCTGGGACTACAGGTGTGACCCACAGTGCCTGGCCAACTTAAGCATATTTTTATAAACAAAAGCCTACGTTTACTCATTTCACATATTACAGTATTTCCCAAGATTTGTCTTTAAATAGGCTGTTGCTTACAAAGTTTGATAATGATTGTCCTGAGGCTTGTGTAAGGTATTGGGCATCCCTGCTGATCGAGGTCAAATTGGCCTTGAGTGCTCATCACACACTCTCAGGGGCTGAGGGGTGGGGAGAGGGAAGATTCTATGTCTATTTTCTTGCCCCACCTTCACCCTCTTTCCTCTAAGGAAAGACATTTTCATATGGCTTAAGGATAAAATGTAAATACTGAGGTCACAATGAGGCTACCTGCATGATAATGATTAATTCTACCACATTTACTGCCCGAGCTAAGGAACTTACCCCAAGCTCCACAGCCAGGAAGGGGCACAGCTGGGATTCAGAATGAGCCTACCTTGACCCCTAACCCGACCTCTTCCAACCCTGGGGACATCAGTCTGTGACAGGCTGAGCTGGGACTGTGGGGAAGCACAGAATAAGCAAATCAGGCAAGGTCTGGGCCAGGCCTGAGAGGAAGGGGAATTTGCGTCTCTGGCTATTGGAGGAGTCTGGGCAAAGACCCAGGAAGGGGGAATGAACAGGTGGCTCAGATCTGCCTGTCCTTAGAGAAGCTCCTGCTATCCAAGCCAAGTCACTAGGGGGCTTGCTGCTGAAGCTCACAATACAGAACATGCATTCGTCTGGAACACCCCTTTTACATCGCTCCTCAGAGAAGCAAGCCAGGCAGGGGAGGGAGGTCCGAAATGCCACCTGCCTCCTCCCAGTCACTGGGGACAGTGACTTCCCAAGCAACATGTTTGGGTGGATTGTGTACTAGGTGATGTTATACCACCATGGTGTCCCAAATGCGGGCCTTCCCTGGGGAAAGCTCGAGCAGAGGTTCAGCTGGGAAAACCTGTTTGCGATGACCATCCCTCTACACTGTCATCCGTACAAGATCCCTGGCTGCTATTTCCAGAACTTGGCATCACTCTGACCATTGGCACCTAATCTGGGGTTGTAGAAAGGTGTTTTTTCCTTTGAGTTTTGTTTTTTGAACCAAAGAAGCATTGCTGATCTCCAATAGCTACATGCCAGGCTGACTCATCCACCACTGCTTCCAACGGACAACAAAGCTACTATAATTACATAAATCACGAATCCCTGTCCCCTTAATGTGCTTCGTCTCCTGTCTTTCTCTCAGTGGTTATTAAACTCCAAAGATGACCTAACTTCAGCAAGAGGTCTTAGAAACTTCCCTGTACGCATATGAGAAACCAGTGACCCGCGGGACCATAACTGGCACAAGGTCACATAGCTAAATGTGAACACACTTTTGAGTTCTGAGAGCTTTCTGCTTCAGCTCTCGGGTTGCTTTATTTTCCTATTGTGTGTCTGTTCTCGTCAGTGCTTGGTTCAGAGGTCTGTCCTGCAATGACTCAAACCCAGAGAATTGTGAAAGAACAGTGATCGGTGCCCTCAGTTTGCTGTTTCATGTCAGGACCCGGGGATGTTATCCAGCCATGCCAGTTAGAGGAGAATCTCCTCCTTCCTCCCTGTTTCCATCAGCATCCCACTGCCTTCCTCAGGAACACACAGCCAGACATCCAGAGACTTCGGAGGCATGACACTTCCCAGAACAGGGACTTCCTCTGAGCCCTCTTCTCAAGCCACATATGTGACCGTGGTCTGTACACAGGAGAATATTCGCATGGTTCGGAACATGCTGCTTCCTGATACCCACACAGATCTGCCCACACACTCGCTCTGGGCCCCCAGGCTCCTGGACTCAGAAGCACAGGTCTCAGGACCACAGAAAAAGGCCAAATAGAGAATACTGCTTTGTGGTTATTGTTGTCTGGCTTTGTTTTCAAGGCCTTGACGGTTTAGGCTAAAGAGTTTACACTAAGTGTTCATCCTCATTAGCAGACTATTCACAAATGTTTAAGGAGCGGTATCTCATGAGGGCCATCAGGTGAAGTGAGATTCATATACAACTAGGAGGTAGACAGTAAAATACTGCGGGGGGGGGCGGCGGGGGATAAATAGCTTATTGAAGACCGAGTAAAGCTATCAATTATAAAAATTATCTTTTCCGACTGGGCACGGTGGCTCACGCCTGTAATCCTAGCACTTTGGGAAGCTGACGCAGGCAGATTACCTGAGGTCGGGAGTTTGAGACTAGCCTGACCAACATGGAGAAACCCCATCTCTACTAAAAATAAAAAATTAGCTGGATGTGGTGGCACATGCCTGTAATCCCAGCTGTTCAGGAGGCTAAGGCAGAAGAATCACTTGAACCTGGGAGGCAGAGGCTGCGGTGAGCCAAGATCGTGCCATTGCACTCCAGCCTGGGCAATAGGAGCGAAACTCCATCTTAAAAAAAAAAAGAAAAGAAAATTCTCTTTTCCAGGTAAACTCTTGGGCAGTGTCTCATGTGGTTCTCTCAAGTGGTTACTGGCCATGCAGATGGGCTGGAACGTACGGACAACTTAATTCCTAGCTGCAATAATAAACTTTCATTCTTAGGGTGCTGAAAAACCACAGCTCTGACCAGGAACCCAAGCCTTTGATAACAGCCATCAGCTAAACCAGCTGGATGGCCAGTCAGAACATCCATGAAGAATAGCTTCTCCCAGAGGGTTTCAGCCAGCTCGGGGTGGCAGAGGACAGGAGGTCATCCCAGCCTGTTCACAATCCATGACTAGGGAGGAGAAAGGATGGTAAAAAATGAATTTGCTTTGGTGTTTGGCTTCCATGTTTTGGAATGTGGCTAAGTAACATCTCATGACTTGTGTGGTCACGTGGCCGGGCAGTTTAAGTGCCATCTTGTGGAGGAAGTCGTGTGGGAAAGGCAGATTAAACACAGGCTAGGAAGAGGTCCTTCGGTCACCCCCAAACCTTATACCTTCTGGCTCCCAGGCTCTGTCTGTGGCTAAGAACATTGACCAACAAGCGGTTGCAAACTAGGGTCTCAAGGGCCACATTCAGCCCACAATCAGATTGGTATTTTAAACTTTTTTGTCCACAAAGTGTTCATTAAAAGGTAAATTAGTTGCCAATATTTTAAAACTGAGATATTTACATTAAAAATCTTAAGTTTCCAATTTCTTTTGAAAATTAATACATCCAGCTACACACATCACACTCTTGAGTGACTACAACCAGCTGGCCCTGAGGGGAGGCTGCCCTCTATGAGAAACAACATGTCCTTGCTAGTTTATCCCAGATCTTACTCCGTCTACTTTAGTCACTGAAGTGACCAGCCTGGCCTCAGGGGCATTTAAATCTGTAACCTTGCAATTAGATCTCTGTGACTTTACGAGTAAATCCAAAAAGTAAATACATAGTGTATGTTGATTAAAATAATTACTTAAAAAATATTTATTGTATAACCATAGGGATAAGTCAAGACGACAAACACATGGTTTCTACTCTCAAGGAGCCTACAGTCATCTATTTCATCTATTTTAGTTTTAGTCCTTCTGGGTTTCTGACACAAAATACCACTTATGGCTGTAATCCCAGCACTTTGGGAGGCCAAGGCAGGAGGATCATTTGAGGCCAGGAGTTCGAGACCAGCCTGGTCAACATTGTAAAACCCCGTTTCTAAAAATAAAATAAATAAAAAATAAAAATAAATAAAAAAAAAAAAGCACCCAGTGTGGTGGTGTGTGCCTGTAGTCTCAGCTACTTGAAAGGCTGAAGTGAAAGAATTGCTTGAGCCCAGGAGAAGTTGGAGGCTGCAGTGAGCTACGACCATGCCTATGTTCTCCATTCTGTGTAACAGCGCGAGACCCTGTCTCTTAAAAAAAAAAAAAAAAAAAGGAGAGAGAAAGAAAGAAAGAAAAAAAAAACCACCATAAACTGGTGGCTAACAAACAATAGAAATTTATTTCTCATAGTTTTGAAGGCCAGGAAGTCCAAGTTCAAGACATTAGCCAATTTTTATGTCTGGTGAGAGCCCTCTTTCTGGTTCATAGATGGTTGCACTCTCACTGTGACCTCACACAGCAGAAGGAACAAAGCAGCTCTCTGGGGCCTGTTTTCTAAGAGCACTAATCTCATTCATGAGGGCTCCATCCTCATGACCCAATCAATTTCCAAAAGCCCCACCTCCAAAACCCATCACACTGGGGTTGAGGGTTTAAACATATGCATTGGGAGTGGCGGATGCAAACATTTAGTCCATGGGCCCTTCTCACAAAAACTACAATTTGCTTGGATTGATGCCATACTCAAGGCTTATGTTGCAAGGGACTGAGAATACAGAGGAGACAAGTCAACAAAAGAAGAGTCAAGGAAAGTGTCACAGATGAAGACGCATCTGAGCTCAGTGTTATAGAATGAAGGAAATCAACACTCAGAGAAAGGGTGAGGAAAGGTTCTCCTGGCAGAGGAACAGCCTGTGAAAACAGAAGGTGCTATGAAGCTGATAAAGAGGTGATGAGTGTGACCTAAATATCAGCTCGGTGAGGGAGCTACATCAGAACTAGACCACATGAGATTATACAGGAACTTTATCCTATTCAGCCTATAACCAATGGAAGAAATCTAAGACTGTTTAAAATAGGGACTGATATGATCACAGTTACTTTAGAAAAATAACACTTGTGGCCCAGTAGAAGATGGGTTATAGAGGATAAACGACAAAGGAAGAACTCAGGCAGAGTCTCTTACAATAGACCTAGTGGCAAAGAGGTTGTGAACCAAACAATGGCTCCTGGTGAAAGGGAAGAGAGGAGGCAAATGAACCCAGAAGTCCTAGTAAAATGTGCTGGACTTCGGTTATAAAGAAGAGAGAAAAGAGGATGAATCTCATGTTTCCAAAATGGCAGAATGAGAAGCATGAGGTGCCACTGATAATGAAGGGAGATGAGAAGGTGAAACAAATCTTGGTGGTGGGGAGTTCTGAGGGATGAGATAATGCAATTGGTTTTAGGTCAATGAACAGAGTTTGAGGTACCAGAAATTTCAAAGTCAGTAGCTGCCAAGTTCAACTTAAACCGGGATGGCAAACAATTGCCCATGGGCCAAAGCTGGACACCGCTTGCCTCTGCACAGCCTGCAAGTTAAGAATGATTTTTACATTTTTAGTAGTTGAGGAAAATAAACATTATTTCATGTTCACATTACGTAAAATTCAAATTTCAGTGTCCATAAATAAAGTTTGGCTGGATCACAGCCACATTCATTCATTTACATATTGTCTCTCTTGTGGTTTTCATACTATAATGGCAGAGTTATTAGTAGTCGCAACAGGGACTGTCTGGCGCACAAAACCTAAATTATTTACTATTTGGACCTTTACAGAAATGTGTGCTGACTTCTGAACTTATTAGGTTGAATTCTCCACAACTGTTTTTTTTTTCAGATCAAAAACAGTTGAAGACTGACAATTTCACATGGTTACACATAACACATAGGTGAAGCAAAAGAGAGAGATGCAGCTTTGCGTAGAACTTAACATGCATCTTGGCGTTATTGGTAACATTAGCTGTGGATACACTTTGCTCCACCATTTAGAGGCCAGCACTAATTTCTATCCCCCTCACCAACGTAATTAAATAACTGAGAATGAAAAAACAAACAATAAAGAAAAGATATAATGTTTTCCCACATAAATATCTGCGTTTTCTTCTTCATATTGGTTGTTTAGAAATGAACATTTAGCATAGTAAAAATGAAAATCAGAAAGTCACCTCTGTGTATTTCCTTTCAATAATCCTCTGGGTCTTCTTGGCAAAACCATTAATACTACCAATGTCCAACTTCCTTATTTAAATTTAAATTAGGAAGTCTGTGCTCTGTCAGATGCTGGAATAATTCCCATACAAGGCCCCAGAGCTGCTCTGCTGGAGCCAAGTAAAATCAAAATAAAGGCCAATCCAAATAAGACTTGAGAGTTGAAATTTACATAAAATAAAGCAGAAAAATGGTTTTTGCAGGTTTAGAACAATATCATTTGTTTACAGCTATTCGAATCTGTTGGTGATTAAGGAAAAAAAAAGTAATGTACTGCTTTTCTAAAGATCAGGTTGTTTTTTTTAAAATTTACCAGCTATATTAGTACCATCAGTAATGTAAGAAATTTTTTTAAACAAAGCAAAAGTCAGTTTCAAATATGTATTTAATAAACCCAAATTTTAAAAAGCTTGAAACTAATAAAATATGAAACCAAAAGACAGAAGTATTCTAATCTCAACAGACATCAGATAAAATACACACATTTTTAATTGACAGATTCCTCAGAAGTCCCAGACACCACCTAGGCTTTCTCCTTGTTGCTGGATAAAGTATTGGACTGTCTGGGAGTCTGGTATTTTCCTTTTAAACTTTAAAATAACACAAGAGGAACAAAGCTATACAGAAGGGGATTGTTATGTAGTAGGGAGGGTTTTAAGCCATAACTTGTGAGTTATTTTTAAAAAGGTGCTATTCATCTTCACATAGGAGGCCACTCCATCTGAACATATAGCAGAGCAGGAAACATGTAAATGAGGGGCAGGTAGACAGGTTTTTCTCTGCTAGAAATTCGAGAAGCAGTCTCGTATAGCTTAGAGACTCTGGAACCAGACTCCCTAGGTTTGAATCCTGGATCTACAAGTAGGTAGCTGCACGACTTTTGGCAAGTTATCTCCCTGTGCCTCAGTTTCTCATAAGATGGGGATAATTAACAGTATTTTTCTCATATGGTAGTTGTCTGACTGTTGTAAAAAAAAAAAAAAAAAAGAACTGTTAAAAGTGTTTTATAGGCCGGGCACAGTGGCTCACGCTTGTAATCCCAGCACTGCGGGAGGCCAAGGCAGGCAGATAGCTTGAGGTCAGGAGTCTGAGACCAGTCTGAACATGGTGAAACCCCATCTCTACTAAAAATACAAAAATTAAATGGGCGTGGTGGCATCTGCCTGTATCTACTCACAAGGCCGAGGCATGAGAATTGCTTGAACTGGGGAGACAGAAGTTGCAGTGAGTTGAGATGGTGCCACTGCACTCCAGCCTGAGTGACACAGCAAGACTCTGTCTCAAAAACAAAAACAAAAAATAAATAAACGGTCAGGTACAGTGGCTGATGCCTGTAATCCCAGCACTTTGGGAGGCCAAGGCGGGTGGATCACGAGGTCCGGAGATCGAGACCATTCTGGCCAACATGGTAAAACCCCATCTCTACTAAAATACAAAAAATTAGCTGGGCATGGTGGCACATGTCTTGTAGTCCCAGCTACTTGGGAGGCTGAGGCAGAAGAATTGCTTGAACCTGGGAGGCCCAGGTTGCAGTGAGCTGAGATCCCACCACTGCCCTCCAGCCTGGGCAACAGAGCGACACTCTGTTCTCTCAAAAAAAAAAAAAAAAAAAAAAGGTGCTTTTTAAAAATTTTTTATTTTTGAAAGAAAGAAAAAGAGAGGAAAGAAAGTGAGAGCGAAAGAAAGAAAAAAAAGAATGTAAGAGAGAAAGAAAGAGGAAGAGAAAGAGGGAGAGAGAACGGAATTCTTGTTCTATTGCCCAGGCTAGAATGCAGTCTAAAAATGGGTATTAAAAACCTCTTTTATGCCAAGAATTGTGCTTAACAATGGAGACAGGAAGGAATAAGGGATAAAAATAACAAGCAGCCAACCAGTGTTTTACTTAAACCTGTGAAATGCTATGCAATTGCTGAGGAGTGATTTACTTCCAATTATGTGGTCACTTTTAAAATAGGTGTAATGTGATACTGAGAAAAATATATGTTTTGTGGATTTGGGGTGGAGAGTTCTGTAAATATTTGTTAAGCTTACTTGTTCCAGGTCTGAGTTCAAGTCCTGGATATCCTTGTTAATTTTCTATCTCGATCTGTGTAATACTGACAGTGTAATGTTAAAGTCTCCCACTGTTATTGTGTGGGAGTCTAAGTCTCTTTGTAAGTCATTAAGAACCTGGGTGTTCCTGTATTTGGTGCATATATATTTAGGATCGTTAGCTCTTCTTGTTGCATCGATCCTTTCACCACCATGTAATGTCCCTCTTTGTTTCTTATGGTCTTTGCTGCTTTAAAGTCTGTTTTATCAGAGACGAAAATTGCAGCTTCTGTTTGTTTTTTTCATTTTTTTTTTTTTCTCCATTTGGTTGGTATGTCTTCCTCCATCTCTCTGTTTTGAGTCTTTGTGTATCCTTGCATGTGAGATGGGTCTAGATATAGCATACTGATGGATTTTAGCTTTTTAACCAATTTGCCTGTGTCTTTTGATTCGGGCATTTAGGCCATTTAAATTTAGGATTAATATTGATATATGTGAGTCTGATACTGCCATTTAATGCTAGCTGGCTGTTTTGCCCATTAGTTAATATAGAGTCTTCATTATGGTGATGCTCTTTACTTTTTGGTATGTTTTTGGAATGGCTGATACTTGTTGTTCATTTCTATATGTAGTGCTTCTTTCAGAAGCTCTTCTAAAGCAGGCCTGGTGGTGATGAAATCTCTGAGTTCTTGCTTGTTCTCAAAAAATTTTATTTTTCCTTCACTGATGAAGCTTAGTTTGGCTGGATATGAAATTC
>CAUYLG010014993.1:0-14619 GCA_963573385.1 Cacajao melanocephalus | reverse complement strand
GTGCAGAAATCACAAGCATTCCTATACACCAATAACAGACTAATAGAGAGCCAAATCATGAGTGAACTCCCATTCACAATTCCCACAAAGAAAATAAAATACCTAGGAATATAACTAACAAAGGATGTAAAGGACCTCTTCAAGGAGAACTACAAACCACTGCTCAAGGAAGTAAGAGAGGACACAACCAGATGGAAAAACATTACATGCTCATGGTTAGGACAAATCAATATTGTGAAAATGGCCATACTGCCTAAATTAATTTATAGGTTCAATGATATCCCCATTAAGCTATCAATGATCCTCTTCACAGAACTGGAAAAAAACACATTAAACTTCATATGGAACCAAAAGAGAGCCCACATAGCCAGAAAATCCTAAGCAAAATGAACAAAGCTGGAGGCATGATGCTACCTAACTTCAAACTATACTACAAGGCTACAGTAATCAAAACAGCATGGTACTGGTACCAAAACAGAGATATAGACCAATGGAACAGAACAGAGGCCTCTGAGGCAATGCCACACATCTACAACCATCTGGTCTTTGACAAACCTAACAAAAACAAGCAATGGGGAAAGGATTCCCTGTTTAATTAATGCTGTTGGGAAAACTGGCTAGCCATATGCAGAAAACAGACACTGGATCCTTTCCCGGCACCTTACACTAAAATTAACTCCAGATGGATAAAACACTTAAACATGAGACATAACACCATAAAAACCCTAGAAGAAAACCTAGGCAAAACCATTCAGGACATAGGCATAGGCAAGAACTTCATGACTAAAACACCAAAAGCACTGGCAACAAAAGCCAAAATAGGCAAATGGGATCTAATTAAACTCCAGAGCTTCTGCACAGCAAAAGAAACAATCATTAGAGTGAACCGGCAACCAACAGAATTGGAAAAAATTTTGCAATCTACCCATCTGACAAAGGGCTAATATACAGAATCTACAAGGAACTAAAACAGATTTATAAGAAAAAACAAACAAACCCATTCAAAAGTGGGTGAAGGACATGAATAGACATTTTTCAAAAGAAGGCATATATGAGGCCAACAAACACATGAAAAAATACTCATCATCACTGGTCATCAGAGAAATGCAAATCAAAACCACACTGAGATGCCATCCCATGCCAGTTAGAATGGCGATCATTAAAAAATCTGGAGACAACAGATGCTAAAGAGGATGTGAAGAAATAGGAACACTTTTACACTGTTGGTGGGACTGTAAATTAGTTCAACCATTGTGGAAGACAGTGTGGCAATTCCTCAAGGATCTAGAAATAGAAATTCCACTTGACCCAGCAATCCCATTACTGGGTATATATCCAAAGGATTATAAATCGTTCTATTATAAAGATACATATACATGTATGTTCACTGTGGTGCTGTTTACAATAGCAAAGACCTAGAACCAACTCAAATGCCCATCAACGATAGACTGGACAAGGAAAATGTGGCACATATACACCATGGAATACTAGGCAGCCATAAAAAATGATGACTTTGTGTCCTTTGTAGGGACATGGATGAATCCGGAACACATCATTTGCAGCAACCTGACACAAGAACAGAAAATTAAACACTGCATGTTCTCACTCATAGGCTAGTGTTGAATAATGAGAACACATGGACACAGGGTGGGGCGCATCACACACTGCGGTCTCTTGGGGGAACTACAGGAGGTACAGCGGGTGGTAGAGAGGTTGGGGAGGGATAACATGGGGAGAAATGCCAGATATAGGTGACAGGGAGATGGAGGCAGGAAACCACATTGCCATGTATGTTCCTATGCAACAATTCTACATCATCAGGACATGTACCCCAGAACCTAAAGTACAATAAAAATAACTAAAAAATTTTTTTTAAAAAGGATATCCATAGCAGAGTTAGCAGAGTTTTTTTAGCTATTTCCCATTATCTATTCTCATCACTTTTTAAAATATGAAAACCCCAGATTATTGGCCATGCTCATAGTCAAACAGAATAAAGACTACAGGTAGGCATGGTGAAAGACTTAGTTTTATGCATAGTTTAATGCAGTGGGATATGAGCAGAAGTGTTGTGTGTAACTTCTGGCTAGTGTTCTTTAAAGGATGACGTGTGCTGTCTCTTTCCTTTTTTTTTTCTTCCTGATGGCTGTGCTGCCAACATGATGGTTGAAACTTCATCTGCAATTGTGAGTATGAAGCTGAAATTGGGATTGGGACCCGATATAATGAAACAATATGATAAAGGAAGCCTGGGTTCTTGATAACATGAAGCACAATATAGGACCTGAACTGCCTATTTGGTTTTTATATGGAGGAGACATAAATTTCTCTTTTGCTTAGGCACACTTATTTTCTGTCACTTTTCTGTCAGACAGTTTTCTGTCACTTTCAGCATAACTTAACCCTAATTACTATAGTAGTCTTATTCTAGTAAGAAACAAAAAACAAAAACTAAACATACTGGCATGCATGAATTTCCAAAAAACATAATGCTGGATAACAAAACCAAGTCATAGAAGCATATGTATAATACAACTTATAGAAAATAAAAACAAAACTAAAATGTTTTGCACTAAAATGAAAAATTAACAAAGAGAATGTTTAAAAATATGTTTGAGGCAAGCAAAAGAATAAATTTGAGAGGACTGTATGAGAAAGCTTTAACTACTAATATTCAAATTTTTAGGCTGGACAGTGAGTATACTCACATTCGTCTTATTTTATTCTACAAGTTATACCCATATGTTAGACATACTTTTCAGCCTGTATATTTTCTAAGATGATATATTTTAAAAATCAATTGAAAATAGAAGCTGAGAACATGGAAATAAATACTGACAAAATTTCAATGGAATTCAGCTCTGAGAATGAGCAAAGGGGCCCGGCACAGGGCCTCATGCCTGTAATTGCAGCACTTTGGGAGGCCGAGGCAGGTGGATAATCTGAGGTCAGGAGTTTGAGACCACCCTGACCCACAGGGAGAAACCCCATCTCTACTAAAATACAAAATTTGCCTGGCGTGGTAGAGCATGCCTGTAATCCCAGCTACTCGGGAGGCTGAGGCAGGAGAATCGCTTGAACCTGGGAGGTGGAGGTTGTGGTGAGCCAAGATCACGCCATTGCACTCCAGCGTGGGCAAAAAGAGCACAACTTTGTCTCAAAAAAAAAGCAAAGGAATATAGTTACCACTGTAGGGAGTTATGGAATCAAGGGATGGTATTTCCAATAGCATGAGAGGTATCATCCATTGGAGAGGGAAAGACTGATAAGGCAAAACAGGTACTGTAGTTTGCAAAGTGTTGCAGAGAGTATTTGCAAGTTACCTGTCTATATTGTGTGAGACCAAGAGAATTTAGGTTAAAGGAACTGTGTATACCTAGCAACCATGAAGAAGCATCAGCTAGGTGTATATGTATCCTCTGGGTCTAGAAAGTACTGGAGACTGGCTAAAAGCAACTGGAAAACAATAAACTTCAGGAATATAAACTGAGCCAGAGATGGAATACGACCCAGCTGTCTGCAGACTAAAATCAGCCTGTCCATGAGTTTGGGTTAGCAAAAATTCACCGATATAGAGTGTAGAAAAAAATACATCATTTAGTCCTAACCAGTAAATTCAATGCAATCCTATAATTTAAATGGTCTCTTACATAATTTTGTCTTTCTTCGGATTTTTAATATAAAATTATATAGAACGAGTGTATTTTTCCAGAGTTCTTCATCCTTCTCTTACATTCCTCTCAACCTGCGTCTCAGTTGGGGGCTAGAGAGGCGGAAGGTAAGCTGTATATGATCTTCTGGTACATTGGGTAGCAGTCCTCATCTCTGCAGTGTGGTCTGTCTCTTCTCAGCTCCATGACTGGGGACAATTTTAGCCCAGGGGCTGTCTGCTCTGTTACATTTGAGGATGAACTCAGCCAAAAAGTATCAACCGTGAACCAGTTGCTCTGGTGCTGAATACCTGCGTGGGGTCTGACCATGATTTCCATTTGTCTGGCCTAGGATGTCTACCCCAGCAGCTAAGGCCATTCCAGCTCCTCTATTGTAGCCCCCATAGACACACACACGTGTGTGTGTGTGTGTATGTGTTTTAGAACACTGTCTTAACCTAGTCTTGGGGACCTGTGTGTGTATATATGTGTGTGTGTGTGTGTGTGTTTGTGTGTGTTTTGGAACACTGCCTTAACCTAGTCTTGGAGCCCTGACTGTGTGTGTGTGTGCGTGTGTGTGTGTATGTGTATATATATATATATATATATATATATATATATATATATATACATATATATATATGTGTGTGTGTGTGTGTGTGTGTGCACGTGTGTGTGTGTTTTGGAACACTGTCTTAACCTAGTCTTGGGGCCCTGACTGTGTATGTATGTATGTATATATATATATATATATGTGTGTGTGTGTGTGTGTGTGTGTGTGTGTGTGTGTGTGTGTGTATTTATTTTGGAACACTGTCTTAACCTAGTCTTGGGGCCCTGACTGTAGGCCAGTCGGTTCCCTTTCTTGAGCAGTTAAGTGAACACCCCAACTATTTCCCTTGTTGGGCTCTCACACTGTGGGCCAATAAGCACCTGAGCTAATGATACCAGAAAACTAGGGAGAGCCCTTATGCTCCAGGGTCCATAAAATAATTCCAATTAGCCAATCGCAGGGACCCTGCAAACCTAGCTAACCTCACCCATTTACTACACATAAACTGTCACCTACCCTGTCCTCAGGTGCAAACCTTGTGTGGTAACCTCCCCTGATTTGGAACTGAAAGTAACAACGAGAATTCATAGACTGTATGGACGACACTGACAACATCATAAGTGATGGAACTTGGTGGAATGTGGCTGGTTTCTATCACCTAACAGGGATGCTCCTGATAGAGGGCAGGACCCAAAGCTCAGCATGACTGCCAAACTTCAGGCAGTCTTCTTAACACTGCATGCCCCGAACAGGAAATGTCTCTAACTGCACATTTTTACAAATTCTTGGGCAAATAATTCTGGAAATACTTTGCTTCATGGAAACCCAAACTATAAATCAAGGTCATACAAGTCTCTACATATATTAAGGCCACAATAAAAGGCCTCCCAGACACTCCTTATCCCTTTTCGAGCTCCCCACAGTAGTTACAGTGATAAGGAACACATCCTTTTAGAATCCAGAGATGTGCTCATTCAGTGGAACTTTTACCTCACCAATAGATTCCAGACAGATGGTGTAATTTAGAATCTAATGAGCCCTTCCATGAACCCCTATTTATTTTACAAAATGACCAAGGTACCCCTAAATGCATCTTTATTTTGCTGTAGTTTTTAGCCTCTCTTAATTCAAGGTCACTTGGCTGACTCATACGTCATACTAAGTTTGAAAATATTTCCCATCATTCTTTCCTATGTATATGTCTTGCTTCCATTTATACGAAGAGTCATAATACATGAGGCCATTTAATAATGTTTTATTAGTCTTTTTTCACACTGCTATCAAGCTACTACCAGAATCTGGGCAATTTATAAACAAAAGAGGTTTGGTTGACTCATAGTTCTGCATGGCTGAGAAGGCCTCAGGAGGCTTACAATCATGGCAGAAGGCAAAGAAGAAGCAAGTACCTTTGCAAGGTGGCAGGAGAGAGAGAGTGTACCTGCAGGGGAAATTGCCGTTCCTAAAACCTTGAGATCTCATGAGACCTCCCTCACTGTGACAAGAAGAGCAGAGGGAAAGCTGTGTCCATGATACAATTCCATCCCACCAGGTCCCTCCTCTGACACATGGGGATTACAACTGGAGATGAGGTTTGGGTGGAGATACAGAGCCGAGTCATATCAAATAGATATTTTTTGATATCTTTATGGATATTTTTAACTTTCCCTCATCCAATAAACGTAGGCCAAATTGAAGGTATTTACTTCCCTGGTACTTAATCACCACAGATTATCCTATGGGACAGGCAATTTTTCATCTGGTGTAGGACCCATTTGAGCCTGAATTCCTACCATCTAAAACATCTTCCTCAAAACGTACATTTTAAGAGGGTAGATAACTAATCCAGACTTTCCCTCCAGTCTCCTCTAGGAAACTACAATTAGTTGTCCAGGGCCACTGCTACTAAGTGTGGACTACCAAAAAGAGAGACATAAAACTCCACTTAGTAAATTAAAAATTACATTTGGAGATAATAAAATTAACACTGTATCTCATAATGATGACACGAGAAAACTCCTACTTGGGAAAATCAACATCAGACAAGAAAGTCCTACCAAATGCAGCTACATAATATTCCGTTGACCCTTGGTCTTGTTACTGTTGGTCTGGGTGCTTTCACTGGTATGCAATTCAGTGGCCCCAAAACTTCCATGTAGGTCATCTTTCAGCCAAATGTGGCAAATCCTGAGGCTTGCATGTCACTGAGTTTGGCTAATGCAGTCTGGGGAGCCCAAATGCCTCAATAGCTGGTGATGTGGTTTGGCTCTGTGTCCCCACCCAAATCTCATGTCTAATTGTAATTCTTACCTGTCAAGGGAGGGACCTGGTGGGAGGTGATTGAATCATGAGGGCAATTTCTCTCATGCTGTTCTCATGATAGTGAGTGAGTTCTCACAAGATCTGACACTTTAAAAGTAGCACCTATCCTTAGCGCGCTCTCCCTCTCCTGCCACGATGAAAACGCATGCCTTGCTTTCCCTTCACCTTCTGCCATGATTCTAAGTTTCCTGAAGCCTCCCCAGCCATGTGGAACTGTAAGTCAATTAAACCTCTTTCTTTTATAAATTACCCAGTCTTGGGTAGTTTATAGCAGTGTGAAAATGGACTAATACAACTTGTCTTTCATCAACTGAACCAACAGCTGAGGAAAAGAGCTGATCCTACTTGGTGAAATTGGAGGACTTGCCTACAGATTAATGCTGGAACTCTACTCTCAGGCACAGATATTTTAATTGGTAAACAAACCGGTATCCTATTGACAACATATCAGGCCATATGATTTAAAACCTATCTGCAGCAAAACTCCTCTCATTATCTATATGGGCAAAACTTTGGACTGTTTGGAGCTTTTAGATTTGGCAACTCTTAATTAGAGCTTTCATTGTGACAGTAGTATTCAGATGATTTAGTCCAATTACAGCAGTATCACTGATGCTGGCATCATCTTTATTTGCTGTGTGCCCACCAAATCCCTTAGCTATAAAAATATTTGCAAGTTAATCTCTCACACCCAATGTTTCCTTCAAACTCCATGACTAGCTCAGCCTCATAAAATACTGTAGAGCCACCCAAAAATAACCCATATCAACTCAAGTGGGTATCCACTTCCCAGGTGACATCACCTCAGCGCAAGGCTTTGCTGTTGGAGATGTTTTCATTGCTGCACTGGAAATGACTTAATCCCAGACACTGAGAACACTGCCCCAGCAATATCCAAGGGCTGCCCCTCCTAGGGCACTAGCAAATTAGACATGGGATATTTATTGCTTTTGTTTCTTTGATATTAGGGACTCTATTACATTTCCTGAGCTTGCTATTTGCTTAGCCCATGATGCCAGTATATTTCATGCTTTCTGCAAAACTTATATCGGCACACTGTCATTACTAAAGGAAAACCTTAATATTAAATTGTAATTTCTAACTGTGAAACATTAATTGTATATATTTATGAGATACAATGGGATCATTTAATATATGTATTAATGTGGAATAATTAACTCCAACTAATTAACACACCCAGCTCTTCACTTATCATTTTTGTATGTGTTGAGACATTTGAAATTTCCTCTCTTGACAATTTTGAAATACACATTTCTGTTAACTATGCTCACTAAGCTGTGTAAAAGATCTCAAAAACTTATTCCTCTTATCTAACTAAAGCTTTGTGCCATTGGAAGAGTGTCTCCCCATTCTCCTCTCTCTACCCCCAACATCATCTGAGAGCCTCTGGTCATCACCATTCTATTCTCAACTTCTGTGAATTTGACTTTTAAAAATTCCACATATAAGTGAGATCATTCAGTATTTACCTTTCGGTGCCTGGTTTATTTCACATAACGTTCCCCAGGTTCATCCATGCTGTTGCAAGTAACAGATTTTTATTTTTTCTTAAAGAATGGAGTAGGGTTCCATTGAATATACCACATTTTCTTTATCTATTTATGCATCACTGGACATTAATGTTGCTTCCATGTCTTGGCTATTGTAAATAATGCTGCAATGAATGTGAAAGAACATATACCTCTTCTATATATTGACTTCAATTGCTTTGGATATATACCCAGAAGTGGGATTGCTGGATCATATGGTTGTTATATTTTTAGTTTTTTGAAGAACTTTGATCTGTTTTACATGAATGGCTATCCTATTTAACACACCCACCAACAGTGTACAAGAGGTCTCTAAAGAAAAATCTTGTGGAGGTTACTACTATAATTGCCATTCTAAAAATTAATGGGGATTATTGCTTGCTCCAGTAGGTAACTGCCTCATACCGGTCTACCCTTTAACTGGACTTCTCACCCCCAGAGCCTTTTCCTACTCCCCCCTCTAACTTGCTACCACGTGCTCACACTCCGTGTCTCTAACTATGACTACAACTCACTTTTAAATACCTTACAGAATTATAAGTCCATATAATTGAGTAATATAACTGTTGGACCTGCTACCTTCAATTGACCCAATAAGTACACCAAGATATTATTGTCATAAATAATACAACTAATGTTGTAACACACTTTACAACCTCACCAAAACGTTGTTAGAGACTCTAAGCGTTTTAAATTTGTTTTCTTGACTAATGCAATATAAATGGGACCTTAGACATGGGGCCAGCCTACAGGGACTCCTTAGACTTTTCATTCCTCTGTAGTCTCATAATAAAATGCTTTCTATGTTATTTAGGGTAACTTAAGCCCTACACGGTAAAAATTTCCTCTACTACTTGGGCTACTCAAATACCCAAATAATCAAGCTCAAAACTGATGTCAAGCCATCAAGGAGTTAATCATATCTTGTTTCATTTTCCTTCTTGAAGTGCCATCTTAACCCAGGTTTAAGGCCTGGCTACAAGCTTCTCAGTTCCCTGTCTTGAGCAGTTGCTTAAATACATACCCCAAACACTTGTTATGAGGCTCTTGCACTCCAGGTCGCTATGCACCTGTCGTAATGGCCCCGTGATCAGATCCCAGACAAAAGGGACACCTCTTATGTCCCAGAGCCACAAAATTATTCAAATTAGTGAAACCACAGGAATCCTGGGAAATCTAGCTAACCCTACTTGCTTGCCATAAGTAAGTTGCCTTCCACAATTCCAGTTTGCTGTTACCCTGTCCCTGGGTACAACCATCTGTGTGGCAGCATGTTCTGGCTCAAAGTTGTAAGTAATGAAGACTTGTGACTTTTATCTACCTGAAAGTCAGTGTGTTGTGTCTCACCATCAAAACAATCGTTAAATCTTATAAAACACTCTCCTGGCTATCTCATCAGCCAGATTTAGTTTCATCTAGTTTCTGTGCAAACCACCAGAAGTAGGGATGTCTCAGAAAACTACAAAAAAGGTCTCCTTCTGCCACCTCTGTCACTTGCTAGGTTTTCTAAGAAGCGAGGTCTCAGGCTGATTTCCTAAAAGATGATCAAACATGAGACAGCAAGACCTTCTTGGCTTTCATAACACTTCCCAGTTTCTGTGTGACCTCAATTCCAGGTATAGAAAGTGGACAGGGGGCAGAATAGGAGGCAGAGATGGAAGAAAGCAGTAATAACCAAGAAACCCCAAACTCCTGGCATCTGTTTTTCTCTTTCCTTGATGTCTGTTTTTCTTCCTTGTCTACCTTGCTCTTCTTACTATATCCCCCAAAGAGGGAGGCTTTTATTCTGTTCTCAATTAGTTTGGGTATTGAACACAAAAATGTGTATTTAGGAGTTACAGGGGTGTGATATTGTAGCTGTTTCAAGAGATCTCTTTGAAGCTCAACTTGGTCAAAGAGGTCAACTTGAAGTAGGTGCTGTGTTGATGGCATACTTCTAGAATATCTTCTTTTGGGCAGTCCCATGATTTCATGAGTACCTCTGTTACACTTAAGAACCCTGAATGTATTAAAAGATCAGCCCATATCTATATAATTTTTTTCTAGTACAGAAGAATAACTAATTTTTTCTTTGATCAAAAATTTATATTTGTATATCCTAAATGTTATTATGTTTGGCTGACCAGATAGCTTTTGAAAAAACTCATACTGTATTGGGCAAGGCACAGGACTACCAATTGGGCAGTAAATACTTCAGATGGGTCATGTTCATATAAAATGTGTTTGATTGACTTGAAGTTCAGCTGCTTTTATTTTCTTTAGAGGATGTGCTAAGCAGTGAAAAAACAAAATCAATTTAGTACATCCTCAATATACATAAAATGTATTTTTAAATAACTGGCAACTGATTGCTCTTTCTGTTGAAAAATGAAAAACAGGTTTATTAAAGGATTACCAAATCATAACAAGTGTTAGCACTGAGTTCTCAAAGACATCCATTCAAGAATTTAGATTTTGGTGCTATAATTAATCTCCTGTATTCTCCATTCTAAATATTAAACACATCATGAACTTAGTAAAAACATATCACAGGATAATTCTTTATAGATTCCTGGAAGTGACTCAAATTTTATATACTTATGTATATAAAATATGTCATAGTGAAAGTAACCACCTAAGATATCATGTTTATCTCTGAAATCGGTGATTGCACTACAGGTTTACATGACAATCTAAATCTCCTGTAATCATGTAGGATTATGTTCAAATGCATTTCCAGAGAAAACATTTACATAAACACAGGTTCTTTATAAATTTGCAAAGAAAAAAATCATATGGCACTTAATAAATATTAATATTTAAAGTTTTAGTTTTAAATATTTCTTCATTCTGCATGCAAATGAAAATATAAGATTAAAGAACAGAATGAATTAATCTGCAGCATCTCAGTGAAAGGATCCTTGCTTGTAACTCGAATTCACTGGTCTTCTATAAACTGAGTGGTGATTATATTATAAGCTTATCCATGAACTGAGAATTATTTCTAATCAAAGAATTTGCAAATATTTGTAACCAGCAGCTCTGATTGGAAAATAAGGTTATGAGTATCAGAGTGCAATCTGTAAAATTCTGATTAAATTGAGAATAAACACCTTGTAGTGCAGAGTCGTCTTGCAGAGCCAGTAGTCATTTGTTTTGGCTTGGATTCTTTTTAGTCTACCTTGAATATGGCTATAATTTCAAGAAAGGAATACTTAAGTCCCATATTCTGTAATAGTTACTATGAATACTGCTCTTTAGAAAAAATATGAGAAGGAAAGTACTTTCTTCTCATGAAACTTCTTTTTTGTCCTTGAATATAGAATGATTTTTAGCAAAATTTGTCAAGGGTACTTCATATCTGAAGTATACTGCTTTAAGGTTACTAAAAAGCATAACACCAATTTGCTGCCTTTGGTGTACAGAGCACATCAACAAAGGTTTTTTTCAGATACTTTGAAGGCAGACAATGAGATAGTCTGAGCAGTCTTTAGAATTCTCATTTTTGTAAAAGAATAAACTAAGATTAAAATGAGATTCAGATGTGCCAAAGGCCATGAACCTCATTTGTGATGGAACCAGAAATACACGTTTTACAAACCCCAATTTGACTCCTCTTGTATGCTTTTCCATGTTGTCCTGCTTCACCATCTTTGACATTATTACTTTTAAGAATACTTTTTTTTTTTAAAACAACAGAGGAAAATTTAAATAGTAATGTACAAAAGACAGATCAATTTAAAGAAACCTCTGTTCAGGACAGTTTTAAAAATAACTATAACTATATAAAATATTCAGTAATGACACTTTTTGGAAATATATAAAACATTAATTTTATGTTATAGAGATATAGGTAAAGAGTGAAAGAGGAAGAGAGTGAAGAGATAGAGAGATGACAGGATATTCACCAAAATTTTAAGACTATGGGTCTTTTATATATGTGTGTGTCTGTTTGTGCATATAAAATGCGTGATTTTTACTTTCTGATTTTTCCACAATACAAAAATTTTTAAATAATAAATTTTAAAAATTTCAAAATGAAAATACTTATTTCATTTTGAAATAAACGCAAACAGCCTTACAGCCTAGGGCTATAATATGTGTATGTGTGTATATATATACATATCTACCTTCATATATGATGTTAGGCTCAATATATTTTTAAAAATATGAGTATTGTATCAAATATGTGCAAGCACATTTTTTGCTCAATATATTTATATAAAATGTAAGCATTTAAAATCATTCATTTGCAAGTCTCCAGAATTAAATTATAAAATTGTGACAGAACTCAGAGGTCTACACACATAAAGTGAGTCATTCGGGGTCTCACTGTTTTAGCAACATCAGCACCCAGCACTCTTTCTCTGCTCTGTTAATTTCTTATTTTGAATACCACTGAAAACTGTTATTAGGTTCATTTTTTTCTCTAAATCTTCAATTTTTTATGCCCTTTCAAAGTGTAGGGACAGAATTTATATACTTATTTTGTTTAATATTGTTGTGAGAGGCAGCCCAAACAATCATCTCAGTTTTAGAGTAAGATACGTTGGTTGGGCACATTAAGGTCAGATAATGAATGAGAGTCCTTTTAGAAAAGAAATGAAGATCATTATAACAATGATCTCGGAGATAATTTTTATATTACCCTTCATCTCCACATCTGAGTCTGAGCTACCTGGGAAAAATAAGGAAAACATGTAAAGCACGTAAGAGCGAAGGTGAGACCTTTAGAGATCTGGTTTATATCTGCAGGCAACACAATCTCCTAATACTGTAACCCAGAGCTGGAAAGACTTACCTACCCTGGCCTAGTATGGGCTCTCCAGCATGATTACACAGAAAAGCAGCAAAGAATACGTGCTCTTTATGCAAAAAGGAGAGAAAGAAAAGGCTAGGCTGATATCCTTTTTTCTGTTTCCAAACTAGACAAGTCACTCATCCTTTCCTGGAGAGATGGAAGGAGACTGAGGAAATCTTCAAAATTAAGCAAGGAAATCTTATACAACATCAAGGGAACTATCAAAAGAGAAGAAGTGTTCTCTGCCCTCATCCAACGTACAAACACCCACTAATGTATTCTTGTTTGTGGACTTCATATAATTAGAATAAATGTATGATTTATATGCTTAGCTGTTCATGGTCCTGAAATATTATCCCCTATGTACATACACACACAATCTATGATGAATAAGGTCTTTAACAGTATATGTGAGTATATTTTATTAGTTGTCCACTACTATGTGAGTTTCCTCTCAAAGGGAGAAATTTTAACCCAAGCAGTTCCTAATTAGGGAGACAAAATTTGCTGAAACAATACACTGAGTTACAAAGTTAAAAACAATTACATGCATTTACTGTCTTTTCATTTGTTGTTCTGTATCTGGCTTTTGTTCTTTTCAATAATTTAGGATAGACAGTGTTTCAGTTAAAATATTTTATTATTAAATGAGAATAAGCATGAATATATCTTCCTCAGGTAAATTAAAAATAACCTGGAGTTTATTCACACCATCAACAGAAATACCAGGATCTGATGAAAAATACCTTGAAGCAGCTTATAATGAAGCAGCTTGTAATGTAGATCTTGTAAAATTTCAGTGAAATAGGTATTAAAAAGTGATTTTCTTATGTAGTGAGTACGATAGTCATGTAGTAATTTTTAGAACTTTAGTCTGGGCATTTGAAAAATCTACACAGCCTAAAAAAGTTTTGAAGAAGAAGCAAATGAAGGTTAAATGGGCTTTCAGACCAAGTCAAGAGAAATGACACCGTTTTTGGGCTATAATCCATCAGTACTTTAACAATACTAAAGAAAACGGAGACCTAGAATGTATCAGAGAGTGTTGTCTATGTGGAACTAGAAGAGCGTAAATGAAGTGGAAACAGAGGACCTCGTTGAGTAGGAAGACAATGCTGGAAAATCGCAAGGTGTCTGAGAGTATGTAGAGAGTTAGAAGAGAAGAAGCTTGGCACTTACTACTATTTCTGAAGTTATTTGTTGATTTAGTAATGCATACTTGGTTGCATATCTATGCCCATATTAATTTCTGTAATTATGTCTATGTCTACATCCATAGTAATTTATCTGTATATCTATATTTGTGCACATATCTGGTATATTTCCTAATTGAATGTTAAGTTTTTTGTACATTCATTGTGAATAGCATTATGAGAGTGTTTTTAAATCAGCTACAAAGTTACCACATCCATGAAGCATTTTTAAAATGTACATAATATTCTTCATCTGAATGAGGAAAATTATTACCACCAAATGCCACATATTTCCCTTTTTCAGCAGAACACATGGATTTACGTAACTCTCTAGTTGCTCTTATAGTTCAAGCAATTAATAATTTCTTTAAGGTTTTTACTGAGGACAGTATTGAAATCACCTGGTTCATTTATATACACACATATATATTTATATAAATATATATACATGTATATATATATACATGTATATATATATGTATATATATATGTGTATATATATACATGTATATATATAAAATATATATACATGTATATATATACATGAATATATATAAAATATATAAATGTGTGT